>JZKD02S1708620.1:357185-374848 GCA_000966675.3 Picea glauca
ATAGACAACAACATAATCATTGAACATAAACACATAAGCACAACAATTCATAAAGGAGTTCAACCCTCTTATGGGCTACATCTCCTAGTCCAACTTCCAATGGATCATTATTATTAATTTCTCAAAAATTGCTCAAAAATATGTCTTACAATGCTCAAACTGACAAACCGACTGCTCCAATGGCTTCAGATCATCCCAAAACCCCTGTCTGGGCTCTTTCGGCACCTCAATCGGTCGAAAAATGAAGAAGTTAGGCCTCCTGGAAGTCTCCCTCTTCAAGCTTGTTGTCTCTGCATCTACAAAACACACCCTCCATAATTGAACTTGGTTCACACGCATTTTAAAGCGTGAAAACTCAGCACCAGGCGCAACCGCGCCAACAGTGCAAACCATAGAACGGTTAAGGGTGCGCCAGCCCCTAACCGCCTTGGCACCTGGGCGTATGGCGCATATGACCGCGCGCTAGGCAAACAAGTGGTTAAACGGTTTTAAAACTGCCCGCGCTCTTTTCTGTAGAGCCAAGGGTCATGTGGCGCATACAATATGACCAGGGCTATGGGTTAAACCACCCATGCACCAACAGTTATAACCTCATACATTTATATTACGGTCACATTCTCTGAAATAAAACCACGACTATGTAATATGAACCCTGCGCATATTTAACGGTCGGTTATACCATATGGTATGGTCATATAAGTTGATACAAAGGACCGCGGGCCGGGGCTAAGCCCCGGCCTGACCCCCTCGTCTAATATACAATAGTGTAAACTTATATACATTTAAACATATACATTGAATAAGAACCAACTCGTGGCCCAATGGTCGGGCAGTCGTGCAAAGGCGTTAGGTGTTGGGGAGGTCCGGGGGTCAAACCCCGCGGACTCCACTATATATTTTACATAACCATATCAACCAAATAATGAGTGACACATGGCGCCCACCGATTGGGCCACGTGTCCTCATATCATTTTCCCATAAACGGACACATGTCAGCTCCTGACTCACCATCTACCAACCAACCAACATCTTCCACGTCACCCTTGTACGATCGTACGGTCCTGCCACGTCAGACTGTACGGACTGTACGGACTTGTACAGTCAACATCAAATTTTTTGCCTGTTTGGCTTGGCGAACAGATCGTGATATCTTCTCCATACGGAGTCCATTTGACAAAGTAAATATACCACCGGAATCAGGAAGACGAGACAGACGCAATGGCACTGTTTTCGTCACATTCCGAGCACTTTGAAATTTGAGCAAAATTTGATCCCTTGATCAGTTGTCCTTAAAAGTTAGGATCTATGTAATTCACTATTTAAATCCTTTAAGAAAATATCAACTTTACTTTTGTCAAAGGGCGATTTCCTTTGATTATGTGAATTCTCTTAAATGACCCTCTTGTGCATGGAAAAGTTTAGAATTAGGGTTGAAGGTCTATGATCACACTAGGGTTCATGGTAATTGAAAAGGTCAAAATTTACTATTTGGTTGGAAATGAGGATATCAAACATCACATAATCTACAAGAATATTTCCTAGTCCATGAATACAAATCATTTGGTTTGAGTTTGGCTACTTCATTACTCCATTGCAAATTATTAGTTCTTGCGAGCTCCTTGACCTACTCACTACCAAACATTCTCAATTAGGTCTAGAGATTCTTTTGTAGATATTAGATAAAATAAGATCTTCATCTAGCCATAAAGTAATACACTATATTAAAATAAATTTAGATAGGAAAAAAATTTATTGATGAATATTTTTTTGGATGTAACTTTGTGTGAGAGGTTTAGAAATCTCCCATTTTTGTTTTTAATATATTTTTTTAATTTCATGTGTGAGAGGTTTAGAAAAGAACCATTTTGTTTTATTAATAATTTTTTTAATTCCATGTGTCAACATCTTAAATGAATATTGAAATATTTTACTTGTGGAATACATTGAAATATTTATTTATTATTAATATTTTTTTAAATGTCATTTATCAACTGCATATTAAGTATGAAAGGAATTACAAATCTCACTCACACTAATGTAGAATGCATCTTTCAACAGAACCAACTTTAACATTGTTTTGAACTATTTTCTAATAACTCTAATTAGGAATCTATTAATATCATAAATTGATTTTATTTAAAAAAAAAATTATTATTATTATCATAGTACTCTAAAAACATTATAAATTATTTTACTTTATATATTTTTTTGAATAGCCTATTATAATAAAATAGAAAAAAAAATTAAAACCTTGAAACTTTTAAAAATATATATTATCTATAGTCTAATATATATTAGCTAATCGATTAATCGGTAGACTTTGAGGATACTTTACAAAACATATTACTTATAGTGTAATATATATTACCTAATCGATAGTTTAATCTATAGATTTTCATGATACTTTATTATTCGTAAAGTTATTCAAATTAAAGTTATTCAATTGATAATTTAATCTATAGATTGTTATTCAATTGATAATATGATCTATAGATTTTCATGATAATTTATTATCGTAAAGTTATTAAGTGTATTGATTAGAGCATTAAATTATGTGATGGAGTATAATTTTTTTAAGGAAAAAATCGTCATTTTAAATATATGAATTATAGTCTAATGTATATTACCTAATTGATAGTCTAATGCGTAGACTTTCATGATACTTTAAATTGTCTCTTTATATTATATTATATAAATGTGTTCAAGGTAGAAAATACATCCAAAGATCAACTCACACCAGATTCTAAAAATAGCAAGAAACCAATATTCAGGCTATAGCAAACAGGAAAGAAACCCCAGATCCAAAAATGTCCCAACAAAAAAGAACAACCCCATAAATTAATCTAGAGTCATCTACTAAGACTATTGAAAGAATAGAAAAGACCAGAAAAGGAAAAGAGCTTTCCCCTAAAACAGGTTTAAGAACAAGGTGGGGCCTTCATTTCCACCTTCCCAATGATTGTAAGTTGTCTTTCCTTCTTGCATTCCAACTGTCTACTTGGATAATAGATCTACCTCCATGTTATAATCTGCGTAAATATGAGAAAAATTGATTGAGTTGAAATTTTTGCTGAGGTCTTTGATTCTTTCCTTCCAATAGTTCAGAGAGATAACCTGCACATTCCCGTTGTTGTTTAACTAGTCGATGACAATTATTGAGTGTAGATTTTAATCTTGTACAATATTTACTACAAACAATTTTTTAGTAAAAGAACAAAAAATATACTATGACAAATACAAACATTACATAGAGATTTTTACCCTGGAAACCCAAACTGGGAAAACCAAAATATTCTATATTCATTCATAGTGTTACATTTCTTACGATACAATATACATATAGGAGCCAGCGGCATCCAAAAGTCTAACCCAATATCCTGGATTAGTCAACAACCTTAATTCCTTAACCGGAAATAGAGAAGCATCGAAAAAAAACCATGTGCCAAAAAACCACCCAAAAATGTGACACATTTCCTAAGGCAAAAAAAATCTCAGGGGCATTGCCCCTGAATCCCCGTGCACACCCGGCACAATGCAGAAACTACTACTCATGCAAAGAATATAACACATACCCAACATTCTCCCACTTGTTGTTTTCTTTGGATACAAGGGGTTACATTGTTACATAGTAAACAATATAGGGCAATAATGTCCATGGATCCTCTACACCAAGAGAACTCTCAATGTTCACAAATTTTGTTAATGAATCTGCAACATTCTTCAAAATGTCCATCTTCATCAACAATACTTTCTTTTCTTCGACCATGTCTCTCACAAAGTGATATTGAATATCAATATGCTTTGTCTTTGAATGATAAGTCAGGTTCTTCGCTAGAAAAATTGCACTCTGGCTATCACAATGTACCCTTACAACTTGTTGTACCAACCCAATACCTAAACACAATCTTTGTAACCATATTGTTTCCTTACTTGCATGAGTGGTTGCCATCTATTCAACTTCTATAGTTGAAAGTGCCACTACAACCTGTCTTTTGCTCATCCAACTTATTTCTCCTCCAAACATATTAAACACATACCACTTATAGATATCCTACAATCCAGATCTCTAGCTTAGTCTTAATCCACAAAGCCATGTATATCCACCACTCTGTCTAATCTCGGTCTTCCTTCGTAGCACAATCCATAGCTAACAATACCACGAAAATACATGAAAACCCTTTTTATTGTTGTCCAATGCGCGTTCCCTATATTTGACATATACCTACTCAAAAGTCCCACTGCATGTGAAATTTTTGACCTAGTACAAACCATTTCATACATCAAACTGCCAACTGCACTTTCCTATGGAACAAAAGACATGTCCTCCTCCTCTTCCTGTGTCTTGGGACACTGATCTGCACATAACTTTACACCAATAGGAATAAGAACCTTGACCCATTTACATTCCTTCATATTAAACCTCTGCAATATTGTCTCAACATATTTTATTTGATATAACTTGAGTTTCCTTTTTTTTCGATCTCTTTTAATTTTCATGCCCAAAATGAAATTTGAAAAATCGATATCCTTTATGTCAAATTTAGAGGAAAACTGAGTTTTCACATCCTGGATAATCTCCTTGTTGTATCCTATCAGCAACATGTCATTCACATACAAGACCAAATAAATAAAATGATCACCAATTAATTTAAAATACACACAATGATCCTCTTTGCTTCTTGTGAAGCCAATTCCCAGCATATAAGTATCAATTTTTTGATACCACATCATTGGTGATTGTTTTAAACCATACAAGGACTTTTTCAGCTTGCGTACCAGCTCCTTCTTTCCCTTCACATCATAACCTTCTTGTTTCTTCATATAGATTTCTTCTTATAGATCCCCATGAAGGAATGTTGTCTTCACATCCATCTTTTCTACTTCAAAATAAAATGCAGCAACAACATATAACAAAAATATTATAGAGGTTAACTTCGCAACAAGAGAAAAAATCTCACCAAAATCAATTCCCTCAACCTGGGAATAACCCTTTGCTATTAACCTATCTTTGTATTCCTCCACTTTTCCTTCTGCATTCAACTTCTTTTTAAATACCTATTTGTTTCCAATGGGTTTTCTTCTAGTCGAAAACTACACTATATCCCAAGACTCATTCTTATCCAAGGCTTTTATTTCTTCATCTATGTCATTTTTCCAGAGATTTCCATCCTCTAATTCCACTTCCTCCCTAAATGTTTTAGAATCATCATAATAATAGACAAAGAAAAATTAAATCAGATGGAGTATACCTTTCCAGTAGCCTTCTTTCTCATACCGATCTCCTCAATACTAGAGTATGAGGATCTTCTTCTTCTAATTCATGTTCTTATGTAGATTCTAATTCATGATTATTTAAATCAAACTCTATTTTCTATGGTTCTTCCTTATTTAATAAGAATTCCTATTTAACGACATCCTTCATTTCTATAAATGCCACATCTCGGTTATACACTGCCTTCTTAGTTTCAGGGTTAGAAAACTTATAATATTTGAGACCATCTTTATATCCAATAAAGATTTCACTTTTCAGCCTTCATATCTCACTTACTCATGTTTTCCTTTGGAACATGAACATATGCATAACAACCAAATACTTTGAGATGTGTGAAAGAGGGTTTATTACCAGTCCATACCTCTTGTGGAGTCTTGTCATCCATCACTAATGAGGGTGATCTATTGAAAAGGTAACATGCAATACCCATTACCTCTCCCCAGAATTCTTGTCCTAACCCGACACCAATGAGCATGCACCTTGCGTTTTCCATCAGTGTTTTGTTCATCCTTTCTGTAACTCCATTCTGTTGAGGTTTATATAGAGAAGTCTTCTGCCTTGCTATACTGCACTTCTTACAAAATTCTTCAAATTCATTCCCACAAAACTCTCTGCCATTATCTGTCCTCAACACCTTGATTCTTCTCTCTGTTTTATTTTCAACAAGAGAATTTAACTCTTTAAACCTATAAAAGACTTCATATTTCTTCCTGAGGAATTATATCCAAGTATTCCTAGAGAATTCATCTATAAATGAGACATAATACACATATTTTCTCAATGATGGGACTGACATAGGTCCAAAAACATCACTTTGAACTAGTTGTAAAATTCCTTCTTCCTTCGTTGCACTAGAGGGGAATCTTACCTTATTTTTCTTCCCATATATACAATGTTCATAGAAATCAAAATCCAGAGAGAAATTAGACATACATTCCACCATACCTTTACCGTGTAGTAGTCTAAGACCCTTCTCTTCGATATGCCCAAGTGTTTGATGCCATATCATAACCTTTTCTCCAAAGACTGTAGGAGTTCTTTATTATTCAACTCCAATACCAGGAACAATGGAACTATTACACCCATCACTAATAGTGCTTCCTTGCAGCTTATACATATTTCCAAACGGAACTCCCTTTAGAAACACCTTTATTCATCGAACCATCCTGCAAGTTTCCTTTTCAAATATTGGTTTTACCCCTGCATCATGCATTTTTTTTACATAAATCAAATTTTTAGCCAAACCTGGGATGTGTAGAACACTAGGAAGTGTTCTAATCCTTCCATCTATGAGACTCAACTTGAATTTTCCTTGTCCTATGATTATGGTTGTCGAATCATCACCTAAGAAAACATTACCTCCATCATACCTTTCATATTCACAGAACCACTCCCTGTAGGGATTCATATGAAATGATGCATCGAATTCAACCAACCATGCCTCATAATATGCATGTGTTCTTGAAGAAGACAAGTACACATCCCTTCCTTCTTCCTTGAAGGTATTTTCTTTTGTAGAAGGAGATTCTTTAGATCCCTTCTTTTTCTCAACTTTGGATCTACACTACTTCTTATATTTCCCTTATTTTCCACATATCCAACATACATTTACAAACTTTCAGGGAGATTTAGATCTGCCCTTAGAATTAGATCTCCTACTTGAGAACTTAGATTTATTTCTTTCCCAAGAACATCCTCTTGTAAATAATGTGTTTGTGCTCTATCCTTCCATATTCTTCCATCTCATCTCCTATGACAACAAGGATGATACCATTTCATCAAACTTCAAGGTGGTTGTATTACTGCCTATGGCCACAACCAGAATATCCCACGAGTCTGGTAAAGAACATAGTAAAATGATACATTTATCTTCATCTGAAATTTTAATCTCAACAAATACTAACTGACTTACCAGAGTATTGAAGGCATTCAAATGCGTTGCCTCCAAGTCTGCATATCTCATCCTCATGTTATACAACTTCTTTCTCAGGAATAGTTTATTTTCTAGGGACTTAGAATGACACAACTTCCCCAACTTATCCCATAAATCCTTGGATGTAGCTTCCTTTGACACATTCAATAATAGTGAATCTGAGAGACACAGTTCGATAGTGCTCTTTTCCTTCCGATCCAACTTTTTCTAGTCATCTGCTGAAGTTATTGTAGGTGCAGTACCTGGATCCACCATGATCCACTGATCTCTGTCCACCAATAAATCTTCCATATTGAGCTTCCACAGCTCCAAACTTTTCCCATTAAACTTATCATTCTCCATTTTCGAATTGTTCAACATTTCTTTTCTCCTAAAAAATGAATACCATAGATCTCCCACTATAACAAGGCTTGTCACATTCTCGAGCCAAACCCTTGACCACAAAGGCGTCCCCCTGAAGCCAACAAAGCTCTAATACCAAATGTAGATTTTAATCTTGTACAATATTTACTGCAAATAGATTTTCAGTAGAAGAACAGAAAATATACAATGACAAATACAAACATTACACACAGATTTTTCCCCTAGAAACCCAAACTGAGAAAACCAGCATATTCTATATTCATCATAGTGTTACATTGTTTACAATAAAATATACATATAGGAGCCAACAACATCCAAAACCCTAACCCAATGACTTGGATTAGTCAACAACCTTAATTCCTTAACTGGAAATAGAAAACCATTGGCAAAAAACCATGTGTCGAAAAGATGCCCAAAAATGTGACACGTTTTCCGATGCAAAAAAAAATTCTCGGGGGAACTTCCCTCAAACCCCTGCGTAGGGGGATTTCGCCCCCTTCAAACCCGCCTACATGCCCAACGCAATGCAGGCACTACTACTCATGAAAAGAATATAAGACATACCTAACATTGAGTATCCAAAAACTTGTAATTTTGTGATATATAACCAAGATCCAAAATTAGAGTTTCCCAAACACCCAATAGTCCTGCCCTAGTGTTAGTACCTGGTCTACAGTTGAAAGTCCATTTGTATGCCATATAATTATTTATTCTTAGCACCCCTCCAATGCCACTTTGTTGACCATTTATTTGAGCTTGTTGTTGTAATAAAGTCTTTAGATAGAGACTTAATGGATCTAATAGCTTGTACTTTCAACTTTTAAGTGTGATTTTATTAAAGTGTATTGAATGGAGCATTAAATTACTGGATGAATGTAGAATTTTCCTTGTGACCTTTTAAGAAAGAACTGTCATTCTTGATCACCAAGTCTAGTTGTATACAAACTCTTCTAACTCCGAAGACCATTATTAACTTAAGTAATTAGAGATTAAAATAGGCCTTAAAAATACCCAAACATGAAGACAGCCATAAGTTAAGGCAGTCTCGTTGTATAGAAATTGTTCCAACTCCGAAGATGATTATTGACTTAATATTTAATTTATGTTATGTTTAAGTTCTTTATGCAAAAGAATCCCAAAATGGATACATTTAAGTCATTATCCTAATTACATAGAAAGTGTAGTGGTTTTTCAAGATTTAGTTGGAGTATAGAGAATTATTATTTTTTATTTGTGAGTTTAAAGTAGAGGAAATTAATTATTTCTTTTTTATTGACTAATTAGAAAATATAATTTTAAATATTTAAAAATAAAAAATTAATTTGTTTTATTTATAATCTAATATAATTTTAAATATTTAAAAATAAAAAATTAATTTGTTTTATTTATAATATTTAGATTAATAAATATTTTAATAAGAAAATTAAATGCATTATGAATTTTTTTATAAATTTATAAAATTCAATATAGTTTTAACTTTTAAAGAATTGTTATATGATGAGGGATTAATAAAATAATAGGACGAAATTGTCTTAAAAGAATATTAATTACATTGAAACTTACTGAAAGTTTGATAAAACTTTTAATTATTAGTGATACATTAAAATAATGTAAAGTAAAAATAAGTTATTATTTTAATATCTTTTGGAACATGTATTGGTATGCCACTCTTCAAACATTTTACTTAGCTTTGAAACTATCTTTGTAACATTCTCGGTCTTCAATAGGCTAGGCCATGCTACTCTTGAACATTCTTTCATTGCTCAAATACCAATTTGTAATGCCTTTGACCATTCATGCCGGGCCACGTTATGCCACAGAACACTTACGTTCTCTCTGCGGAACATACTGTAACATAATTAGCATCCTAACTAAGCTATGTCTCATATAATTTTCTAACTGCATGCAATTAAAACATATGCACACATAGAACTCTTGCGGAAGATTAATATATATAAAACGTGAGAAGAAAAATATGCTCTGTAAATGTATGAATTCACACTGAAATAGCAGTAAACATATACATGTAGCATATACATGCAATACCCATAAGCATACAGGTAGCTATAATCACGCATAAGATAAATCCATAAAAATAACACGTGAATAACAATGCAACATGTAAATTAATCCCACAATTGACACTTATCTTTGTGAGATTATCACCAACTGTGTGCGGACCTTCCACGAACCTCCCAGCCTTAGACCACACTGTTCATCACTCTCAACAGTGAGTCACCCCTGAGCTAGGACTAAACTCCACCCGGGTAAAGGGTTCCTAACCAGACTAAAGGCTCATGAACAATAGGAATAACTTCGTCTTAGGTGCTCACTCAACTAACAGCCTACAGTCCCTCATTCCCCACATGCCTATCCCACCCAAGGAAGTGTGTCCCTTCTCTGCTCAATAGTCCCTCGGCTGCCCCACTTCCCTTCTAGGGCTTCAACAACAGGCTGGATAGGAATTCTTAGAGCCCTGCAGCTGTAGTTAAGCATCTTCAAAAATCAATATCCAACAATTCTCTCACCTAGATAATTATTCACAGGCCTGACAACCTGCCTCTTCAATATCCCATAGGCCTGACAACCCGCTTCTTCAATCCCACTCCCAAGCTAATAGTTACCCAACAGAAGGATCTGGATATGGGTTCAGGTAAAGTCATGAAGATACAAATGATAGCTCAATCACTCCAATACTCCTAGATGATTGACTGTATATCTCAGTGATGGATGAATTAGGGAAAAGATGATGGTCCAAATGATGGAGATCCATTGAAATGAGCTAAGTCCCAACCATATGTATGCATGCTTCCAACTTGACACTTGTCCTGTTGGGAGCTACTTTGGCCGAGTTGTCTGCAACTTAGAACTTAGGATAACAGAATTATCCATACTTTATGATTTAAGAAATATTAATATAATAGTCCTTAACTTAGTCCCTTCCCTTTCCCTAACTAGTGGAGTTTAGTCCCCCATCTCTTTTATCATGGTCATTCTGCGTGCAACGATGTATTTTAGATTAAATATGAGATATGTACAAAAACATGTGCACTGGCCTTTAACATCTAGGCTCTTCGACCTAATCAAAACATAAGCATCCTAGCTTATAATACTGTCTCACCATCCTATAAAACATATCAGATACACAAGGCTCCCTTGCCTCTACATCACACACACTTAAGATGTTGCGCACGGTATCCCGGAATGTGCACACTTCCTCATTTTAATGCGCAGTACATGTGTGCACTATGCCATGAAATGTGCATACCAAAATGATATAAAATCATCTCACCAACTTATATAAATTTGTATTTACCTTTAATATTAGGTTTGGACTTAGGGATATTACAATCCCCTCCTCTTATTTATGCACTGTCCTCAGTGCTCATGTACCCATGTACAACTAAATTTCAAAATCCTTAAAAATATGCGGGTATTCTGCCTGCATTTCATCCTCATTCTACCAAGTAGCATCCTCAGGAACGTACCAGGTCCATTGGACATTTACAAGCTCTATGGTTCGATTCCAGATTTTTTTTATTTTTCGGTCCAGAATGCGCACCGAATGCACTTGAAAAGTGCCTTCTTGCTCCACCTGAATCACATTCCAATCAATAACATGATTAGCATCAGGTATAGATTTCTTTAGCAAGGATACATGGAATACATTATGAATAGACATAGATGCAGGTAATGCAATCATATAAGCTACTGAACCAATCCTCTCTAGGATTTCAAACAGCCCATAATAGCGAGCTGCCAACTTTGAACAATTTCCCAACTTCACGGAACTTCTGTTGGCTTTCACTTTCAAGAACACATGGTCGCCCACTTTAAATTCCCTATGAGTTCTGCCCTTATCATCATAGATTTTTTGCCTATCTTGGGCAGCCTTTAAATTTTGTTTTATTTTCAACATTTGCTCTTCCTTTTACCTGAGAAATTTTGGCCCAACCACTGCTCTATCTGTTGGGTTATCCCAACTTACCGGTGTGTTTCACTTTCTTCCATAAAGTGCCTCAAATGGGCTCATCTTTAGAGATACTTGGTACCCATTGTTATAAGCGAACTCTACCAAGTGTAGGTAGTCTTCCCCTTTTGATGGTTTGTCCATCACATACATCCTCAACATATCCTCAATCACTTGATTCACCCTCTCTGTTTGTCCATCTATTTCTGGATGATAAGTTGTACTAAAATTCAAATTTGTTCTAAATCCATTAAATAATCCCTTCCAAAATTTTAAGGTAAATTTTGGATCTCTATCAGACACAATTGTCTTGGGTATGCCATGTAATCTAGCAATCTTGCTCATATAAACATTAACAATGTTTCCTGCTTTGTGAGTGAGCTAAACTAGAATAAAATGGGCATCTTTAGTAAGCTTATCCACCACTACCATGATAGAATCATGTTGCTTGTTCATTCTGGGTAGTTTGGTAATGAAATCCATGGTTAAAACTTCCCATTTCCACTCAGGAATGGGTAATGGTTGTAGAAAACCAGCTGGGTGTCTATGCTCAGCCTTTACTTTTTGACATTCCAAACATCTGAAAATAAAATCAACAAACTCTTTCTTCATGACTGGCCAATAATATTGGCTCTTGACAACTGTAATAGTTTTCTGATATCCTGGGTGCCCAACATAAGGCACATTATGCATTTCCCTCAATATCAGATTTTTCAATTCCTGAGAATTTGGTACATAAATTATGCCCCTGTATATGAGAATTTCATCCTCATCCATCTTGTATTCTTTAGTTTTCTGCTGCAAATTATCTTGTTATAATTTTTCCACTAAATCCTTGTATTGTAAATCTAATTTGGCAGTCTCTATAATTCTGTGTTCCAAATATGATTGATACATGCTAATGGTTGTAGCATGCATTTCATGCACTCTTCTGTTGTGTGCATCAGCCACTTTGCTCTCTTTCCCCTTGAGATGCTTTATATCGAAGTCATATTCGCTTAGAAATTCTAACCATCCGCTTTGCCTAGCATTTAAAGTTGGTTGATCAAACAAATATTTCAAACCATTGTGGTCTGTCCTCATCTCAAACCTTTTCCCCATGTGGTAGTATCTCTGTTTTCTCAAGGCATGTACAGTGGATGCCAACTCCAAATCACGAGTGGCATAGTTTATTTCATGATCTTTTAACTTCCTTGAATCATAACATATAACAAACCCATTTTGGCTAAGGACTCCACCAAGTCCCTCTTTACATGCATCTATGCATATAATGAAGTCTTCATTTGGGTCTTCTATCTTTAATATTGGAACACTTGTTAATAATTGTTTCAAGTGTTGGAAACTCTTTTCACAATCCAATGTCCACTGAAACTTCACACCCTTTCTTTGCAATGAATTGATTGGGTGTGCAATCTTTGAAAATCATTCTATAAATCTCCTATAGTATCCTGCAAGGCCCATGAATGATCTCACCTCTATCACATTCTTTGGCACTGGCCATTCTCTAATGGCTTCTATCTTCTTAGGTCCACTGCTATCCCATCCTTTGAAATGATGTGCTCCAAATAGTGAATTTTCTTCTGGTAAAATGAGCACTTTCTCAATTTGGCATACAATTGATGCTCCCTTAATACTTGCAAAACCATCCTCAAATGATGTTCATGCTCTTCTTCTGACTTGGAATATTTGAGAATGTCATCCAAAAAGATAATGACAAACTTGAAATATTCTTGGAAAACACCATTCATTAAGCACATGAAAACAACTGGTGCATTTTACAACCCAAATGGCACCACTGTGAACTCATAATGACCATACCTTGTCCTGAAAGCGGTCTTGCTAATATCTTCCTATTTAATCCTTACCTGATGGTATCCTGACCTAAGATCTATCTTTGAATAGATCTTTGCATCCTTCAATTGATCAAAAAGATCATCAATCCTTGGCAGAGGGTACTTGTTCTTTACAGTCACTTTATTCAACTGTC
Organism: Picea glauca; assembly: GCA_000966675.3. Classification (NCBI taxonomy): domain Eukaryota; kingdom Viridiplantae; phylum Streptophyta; class Pinopsida; order Pinales; family Pinaceae; genus Picea; species Picea glauca. The sequence goes on from JZKD02S1708620.1 coordinate 370,711, forward strand.
TGAAATGTGGACGATCTCAAAGATTATGTGGGGACATCATACATCCTTGAGTCTTGAAACCCTCCCATACTATCAATGCATGTGTCTAGTCTAACCATGTCAAACCTCCATGCATATAGGCACATATTGAAGAAATTTCAATGTTGGCCCCATTCAATGCTCACTATGCAGGGTCGGTGCATGACATTTGTGGTGGGTGAATTGAAGCTTCTGCGACATCAAATCGACATGGTAATTCAATAATAAAACCCTCCTTAAGTATTATGTGGGGACATCAAACATCCTTAAGTATCGTGATGGGTGTTATGAGATCCTTAAGTATTATGCGGGTTCGGTGGAAGAAATTTGTGATGGGTGTATTGGAAGTTCCATGTCAAATTTCAATATAGTTCTGACAATTATTATATAGAATGGAATGACAAATGATGACAATGAGAGGTGCACCATGATGAACGTTGATGAAAATGTGGAATATCTAAAAGATTATGTGGGGACATCATACATCCTTGAGTATTGAAACCCTCCCATACCATCAAGGCATGTGTCTAGTCTAACCATGTCAAATTTTGATGCATACAGGCACATATTGAAGAAATTTAAACATTGGCACCATTCACTTCTCACTATGCGGGGTCGGTGCATGACATTTGTGGTGGGTGAATAGAAGATTTTGCAACTTCAAATTGACTCGGTAATTCAATAGTCAAAATCTCCTTAAGCATTATGTGGGGACATCAAACATCCTTAAGTATCGTGATGGATGTTATGAGATCCTTAAGTATTATGTGGGTTTGGTGGAAGAAATTTGTGATTGGTATATTGTAAGTTCCATGTCAAATTTCAAGATAGTTCCGACAACAATTCTATGGAAGGGAATGACAAATTATGACAATGAGAGGTGCACCATGATGAATGTTGATGCAAATGTGGATGATCTCAAAGATTATGTGGTGACATCATACATTCTTGAGTCTTGAAACCCTCCCATTCCATGAAGGAATGTGTCTAGTCTAACCATGTCAAATTGTGATGCATACAGGCACATATTAAAGAAATTTCAATGTTGTCCCCATTAAGTGCTCACTATGCAGGTTCGATGCATGACATTTGTGGTGGGTGAATTGAATCTTATGCGACATCAACTCGACTTGTTAATTCAATAATCAAACTCTCCTTAAGTATTATGTAGGGACATCAAACATCCTTAAGTATTGTGACGGGTGTTATGAGATCCTTAAGTATTATTCAGTTCGGTGGAAGAAATTTATAATGGGTGTATTGGAAGTTCCATGTCAAATTTCAAGATAGTTTTGACAACGATTCTATAGAAGGGAATGATGAATGATTACAATCAAAGGTGCAACATGATGAACATTGATGCAAATGTGGATGATATCAAATATTATGTGGGGAGATCATACATCCTTAAGTCTTGAAACCCTCCCATATGGTCAAGGCATGTTCCTAGTTTAACCATGTCAAATTGCAATGCATAGAGGAACATATTGAAGAAATTTCAACGTTGAGCCCACTCACTGCTCAGTATGCGGGGTCAGTTGATGACATTTGTGGTGGGTGAATTCAAGCTTCTGCGACATCAACTCGACTTGGTAATTGAATAATCAAACCCTCCTTAAGTATTATACGGGGACATCAAACATCCTTAAGTATATTGATGGGTGTTATGAGATCCTTAAGTATTATGCGGGTTCAACAGAAGAAATTTGTGATTGGTGTATTGGAAGTTCCATGTCAAATTTCAAGATAGGTCTGACAATGATTCTATAGAAGGGAATGATGAATGATGGCAATGAGAGGTGCATCATGATGAACATTGATGAAAACGTGGATGATCTCAATGATTATGTGGGGACATAATACATCCTTGAGTATTGAAACCCTCCCAACCCTCCCATACCATAAAGGCATGTGTCTAGACTAACCATGTCAAATTTCGATGCATACAAGAACATATTGAAGAAATTTCAACGTTTTCCCCATTCACTACTCACTATGAGGCGTCAGTGCATGACATTTTTGGTGGGTGAATTGAATATTCTACGACATCAACTCGACATGGTAATTCAATAATCAAAACCTCCTTAAGTATTATGTAGGGACATCAAACATCCTTAAGTATCATGATGGGTGTTATGAGATCCTTAAGTATTATGTGGGTTCAGTGGAATAAATTTGTGAGAGTGTATTGGAAGTTTCATGTCAAATTTAAAGATAGTTCTGACAACGATTCTTTAGAAGGGAATGACGAATTATGACAATGACAGATTCACCATGATGAATGTTGATGCAAATGTGGATGATCTCAAAGATTATGTGGGTACATCATACAACCTTGAGTCCTCAAAACCTCCCATACTGTCAAGGCATGTGTCTAGTCTAACCATGTCAAATTTCGATGCATATCGGCACATATTGAAGAAATTTCAACATTGGCCCCATTCACTACTCACTATGTGGGGTCGGTGCATGAAATTTGTGGTGGGAGAATTGAAGCTTAAGAGACATCAACTCGACTTGGTAATTCAATAATCAAAACCTCCTTAAGTATTATGCGAGGACATCAAACATCCTTAAGTATCGTGATGGGTGTTATGAGATCCTTAAGTATTATGCGAGTTCAGTGGAAGAAATTTATAATGGGTGTATTGAAAGTTCCATGTCAAATTTCAAGATAGTTCTGACAACGATTCTATAGAAGGGAATGATGAATGATGACAATCAAAGGTGAAACATGATGAATGTTGATGCAAATGTGGATGACATCAAATATTATGTGGGGACATAATACATCCTTGAGTCTTGAAACCCTCCCATATCGTCAAGGCATCTGTCTGGTCTAACCATGACAAATTTCTATGCATACATGCACATATTGAAGAAATTTCAACGTTGGCCCCATTCACTGCTCACTATGCGAGGTCGGTGCATGATGTTTGTGGTGGGTGAATTGAAGCTTTTGTGACATCAACTCAACTTGGTAACTCAATAATAAAACCCTCCTTAAGTATTATGAAGTGGCATCAAACATCCTTAAGTATCATGATGAGTGTTATATGAGATGATTAAGTATTGTACGGGTTTGGTGGAAGAAATTTGTGATGGGTGTATTGGAAGTTCCATGTCGGATCTCAAGATAGTTCCGACAATGATTCTATAGAAGGTAATGACAAATGATGATAGTGAGAGGTGCACCATGATGAAAGTTGATGAAAATGTGGAAGATCTCAAATATTATGTAGGGAAAATATACATCCTTGAGTCTTGAAACCCTCCCATACCGTCAAGGCATGTGTTTAGTCTAACCATGTCAAATTTCAATGCATACATGCACATATTGAAGAAATTTAAACGTTCACCCCATTCATTGCTCACTATGCAGGGTCGGTAAATGAAATTTGTTGTGGGTGAATTGAAGCTTATGTGACATCAACTCAACTTGGTAATTCAATAATCAAACCTTCCTTAAGTATTATGCGGGGAAATCAAACATCTTTAAGTATCGAGATGTGTTTTATATGAGATCCTTAAGTATTATGCGGGTTCGATGGAAGAAATTTGTGATGGAACATAGTTACCAACTTAATGAGAACTCTTCAGAGTTCTCGTTTTTTGGGGGGTCAAGATTTTTATCTTGTTTTTAAAAATGGTGTTACCGGTAGCACCCACCTCCCTTTTTAGGTGGTTTTTTAATATTTTTAATTTTATTATACATAAGGTTTCCACTCTTTTGTTTTTAAATGCTTGTTTTTCCATTTATTTTCAAATTCTTCATTTTTTTATTTTTTTTTTCTCAAGTGTGTTTTTTCATTTATTTTCAATTTTTTCTATATTTCAATTTTTTTTTATTCAATGGTGTTTTAAATCATATTTCCATTCTCCATTCATTATTAAAAAATTTGTACACCATTTATTTTATTTAATTAAAATTTTTCATATAATTATGTGTCATTAATTAAGTTATGATTCCATACTTTTTAAATATAGTGGAAAATATCAATTTTAACACATTGTTTTACCTTTATTTCAATACATAGAAAATAATTGTAGTTAAATAACACCATTTTTAAATATTTACCAAAAAGATATAATTCATTTCTTTTGGATCAATTAAATACTA
>JZKD02S1708620.1:394949-425492 GCA_000966675.3 Picea glauca
AGGCAGTTTCATCTAGTGGTTATGACAGTAACAGAAATTATCTCAAGAGTAAACACAGATCTACAGACTGTCAGGAAGTTACCAAAGGACACATATTAAACAACTCAATAAACCTAGAGAAGATGCCTCTGATCTCATGGTTGCAGAACCCACAGCCGAGATCTCTCTGTCAATGTAGATCTGCCGCCCGACTGCCACAAGGAGGTTCCTCATTCTTCAAACCTTCCATGCTTCCTGCACAAATGACCTCACCCACCAGTAGATATCCCTACTGTCAGAAAATGGCCTCCGCATCCTCCAACTTCCAACTCTGCCGAGAGCATCGACCCCTTCTTAAGCCCATTGGTCCAGGACTAGTTCAACGCTCATCGAGTCCCATGTTTATTGCTTGGAGGAAATCAGACCCCCTTTTAAAATTTGAATTAACCCTATGCGCCCTTTTTGAATCCGATTTCGGGATTCCTTATGTATCGGTTTCTTTGCCTCTTAAATTCGCGATTTCCGAATACTCGACTTCCACCGTACTCTTGACACGCGTTATCCCTGCTGGCTATAGGCCTTGGGCCATATGAATATCAACTCATGACCTCGGTCAAACCCTTTATCGGGGTTTCGGCATTTTCGATGTCACCATGCACATGTCTACGAAATCCCCGATCCTCCGATCCCCGATTCTCCGTAGAAGGAAATCAACGGTCCAGATGCGATCTTGACTCAACGGTTGCGATTGAATCGCAATATCACGTTTCATGATTTCGGGGTTTCTGTTGCAGTGTGTTATTTCCTTTTTGAATTCCGATACGAGCTGCAATCAATGATCCTGATCCTTTCTGGATTTGACGGTCCAGATTCAATCGGGAATTCTTTCATCGCTATTTCAGAATGCGCAAATCCCTTGTCACCGGGATCTCCGATTTCCCGACGGCGCCCGATCCTTTGCCACGCGTCCTTCCAGATGGATAGCTATGATCTTTCTTGGTGACCCACACACTATCTTTCGTATCGGGAAATTGCATTTCGCGATTTCGGGATTTTTGATGCACTTGTTCACGGGAGTCGCGAAACCCCGATTCCCGATTCTTTGATACGGGCTGTGATCAACGGTCCAGAACATTTCTTATCCAACGGCTGTGATTACATCACGAAATCACATATCGCGATTTCGGAGTTCTTGATGTCAAGATATTTTGGAATTACAAAGTCCCGATCCCCGATACTCTGCTGACATCACACGTGGTTTGACACGTGTTAAATACTGCCACGTGTCACTCTGATTCGTGACTTACATGTGCCTGAACTGTTGAATCTTCCTGCCACCTGTCATTTCTTGGTTGTACCACGTGTCCCAAGCTGATGTGGATTGCTTTCGTGAATAATATCGACAGTCTAAATCTCATGTTGATCTGACGGTGCAGATTCAGTCGGGATTTCGCATATCGCGAAATCGGGATTTTCGTTGCATTGTTTTCTTTGCACGTTGAAACCCCGATCCCTGAAACTCCGATGAAGCCTCCTGTATACAAGTGGATGGTCCCGATCTCTTCTTGATTTAACGGCTGCGATCAAGTCGCGAAATCACATATCGCGATTTCAGAGTTTTCATTGTCGAATGAATTGGACATTTCAAAGTCCCGATCCCCGATTCTACGATGGATTATCTCCCTCACATCTTTTGTAGATATGATGGCTGTCGGGTATCTGCTTCCAATCTGACGGCGCAGATCACTTCTTCTACACGCCAACTCCTGCGCTTAACATTTGCGCAGCTTCTCCCGATCCAACAGCTGTCGGGATTTCTGAGTGAGATCCGACGGCTCTCGGTCTCTTTCCTGTGCTCCTTGAACGTATAAGAGCGCTATGCCTTCTAAGCCTATTCTCCTCGAATCCTTAAAGGATTCCGACATCTGCACGCGATCATTCGCCTCTCTGAACTTTGTCTTTTATTTGCCTGTCATCCTGTAAAACATGCCATCTTCATTGTTGTACCTGCCATCAATGACAAGCATATGCTACCTGTTAAACATGTCCAACAAAATTATCCTACACCTGTAATACATTACAGTCGTGTAAAGGATTTACAAATGTTCCATCCTTTCAAACTTTGGCCTGACTTTACATACAACTAATTAATTAATGAGAAAATAAAAAATATCTCCACACCGCTACCAGGCTAGATAAGGTCGGTTTTGGCTCCTTCGATGTGTTCAGGTGTCGATTTCAATTCCATGTCCACCTTTTTGGATTTCAATAGCGATGCTCCTACATCATACTCCTTTGGCCAAAATATCCATGGACTCATGTCCATAATCTCTCGCACTATTTTTTCGTGCTTCAAAATATCAGGTTCAGTTACCCAACTTGAATCTTCTACTAGGTGATCCTTCCATTTTACCAAATATTCAGGATACAACTTTCTTCTAGTTTTTCTTCCAACTCTCTGCTTTACAAGTTTCTCCATCTGATGTTTTTCTACTATAGGCATATATTATTCCCATTGAATCTCTTCTTGATCATCCAATTCTCCTGTGTCATCTTTGTTATAAGGATACAAATCTACAACGTTGAATATTGGTGATATCCCAACATTGTCTGGCAACTCTATCTCATATGCATTTTCTGCAAATTTCCTAAGGATCTTGCATGGTCCTATCTTCCTCATCTTCAACTTATTATGTGTTCCTCTTGGAAACCTCTCCTTCCTCAAATGAGATAAAACTTCATCTCCCACTTCAAATTGAACTTCCCTTCTTTTCTGATCAACTTTGTCCTTATACTTCTGATTACTATCCTGTATCTGCCTTTTAACTTGATCATGAAGTCTTTGCATTTTTGTAGCAAAATGTTCTGCTCCAACACTCTTGAATTCATCTTTTTTAAATTCTCTCAATTCTGCAACCCCTTTCGGTTGTCTTCCATATACTATCCTGAATGGACTTTTCCCAATGCTCCTATTAACTAAATTGTTAAATGCAAATTCTTCCTGTGCCAGAATCTGATCCCACTAACGACCTTGTTTAGTGACTAAACTCCTTAACAAATTTCCCAAACTCCTATTCACCACTTCAATCTATCCTTATGTCTGAGGGTGATATGATGAACTAAAATATAATTTAGTTCCCTGCCTCTTCCATAGATTTCTCCAAAAGTGTCCCATGAACTTAGTGTCCCTATCTGAAACTATGCTTCTAGGAAATCGTGTAATCTCACAACTTCTTGAAAAAAAAAATGGCATCATTTGTTTTCTGGCATGGTATGAAATGTGCTATCTTAGAAAATCTTTCGACCATGACAAATATGGAATCACTTCCCTTCTAGGTTCTAGGTAATCCCAATACAAAACATACTAATTGCATCCCAAGGCCTTTGAAGAATAGGCAATGGATGATACAAACTAGCGTTTTGTCTCTTCCCTTTTGCATGTTGACAAATCTTACATTGGTCTACAAATTTATTCACATCTACCCTCATACCCGGACAATAATACAAACTATTCAACTGCGCAAATGTTTTGTCATTACCAAAATGTCTGGCTAAACCTCCATTATGCTTTTGTTTTAACAAATTATCGTGCATTGAACATCTTGGTATGCACAATTAGCTTCCTTTAAACAACAATCCATCTTGGATCAAATATTCAAACCATGAGTTGTTATTCGTCAACAAAGGATTTTCATATGCTTCATAAGCCTCCTTAAAATCTAGATCTTTGTGATACATTTCCTTAAGGTGCTCAAACCCTAAGGTCTTCACTTGAAATTCCCGTATAACCAAACTTCTCCTTCTCAAAGAATCTACAACTTTGTTAGCACTTCCAAAAATATGTTTAATGAAAAAAGTAAAATTCTGCATGAATTCTACCCACTTAGCATGTCTCTGATTCAACTTCTCTTACCTAGTAATAAATTGCAAAGCTTGATTATCACTATACAAGACAAACTCTTTTGGAATTAAATAATGCCTCCATTTTTTCGAAGCTTGAATCACTGCATAAAATTCCTTGTCATACGTAGAATATTTCTCCATAACATCATTCAACTTCTCACTAAAATAAGCAACTAGCCTATTATCTTGACTCAAAACTGCTTCAATGGTTATTCCACTTGCATCACACCTCACCTGAAATGTCTTTCCAAAATCCGGTAAGACTAAAACCGGTTGTTCTGTTATCCTCTTTTTCAACACTCTGAAGCTTTTCTTAGCATCCTATGTCCAACTAAAATACTTATGTTTCTTATTCACAGTGTCTGTCATGGGTGCACATATACCACTAAAATTTATGATAAACTTTCTATAAAAACTTGCTAAACCATAGAAACTTCTCACCTCAAATATTCTTCTGGGTGACAGCCATTATTTTATTGCACTCACCTTTTTCGGATTCATCTTCAATTCATTTGAAGATATCAAAAAACCCAAATATATGAGTTCTGTCTTCATAAAAGAACTTTTCTTCAAATTTATTAACAAATTTTCATGCTACAATCTCCTCATCACTAATGTCAAGTGCTTGAAATGTTCTTCCTCTATTTTGCTAAAAAACTAATATATCATCCAGATATACAATGACAAATTTACCTATGAAGTCCTTCAGTACTTCATTCATCAACCTCATAAATATACTTGGAGCATTTTTCAATCCAAATGGCATGACTATCCATTCAAACAAACCTTCATTTGTCTTGAATGTTGTTTTCCATTCATCTTTGTCTCTCATTCTTATCTGATGATATCCACTCTTCAAGTCTATTTTTGAAAAATAGCTTGCTCCACTCAAACAATCCATCAAGTCATCCATCTTCGGTAAAGGAAATCTATACCTGATGGTGATCTTGTTGATAGCTCTAGAATCTGTACACATTCTCCATCCTCCATCCTTCTTTGGACTCAATATAGTTGGCACTACACATGGGCTTAGAATTTACTTGACTAAATCTTTATCCAACAACTATTGAAATTACTTCTTAACTTCTTCATTCTCTCTAGGTGTCAACCTATATGCTTCTTCATTTGGCAAACTGGCTCCTGGAATCAAGTCAATATGGTGGCTAATGCTCCTAATAGGTGGTAATGAATGAGGCAACTCATCCACTGCTATGTCAGTAATGTTCTCTAACAATTCTTGGATTTCTTCAAGTAAATCATCCACAGAAGTATTGGTAAGGATAAATCTTGGCTTCCTTACTACAACAAATTGCATTTCTTGATCTTTATTGATCTCCTTCAAGATTTCCTTCCCACTCATGAGAAGTGTTCTTGTGTTGGCTTCTTCCTTTTGTTTCTTCTCCTCTATTGGTAGTAACATGTGAGTTCTACCATTCTTTTCCAGAGTATAAGTATATTTTCTCCCATCATGAATAACATTCCTATCAAACTGCCATGGTATGCCCAAAAAAATATGACAAACATCCATGGGAATTACATCACACATAATCTCATCTTTATAGCCTCCTATTTTAGATTCAACTTTGCATTGTTGACTTACCATTACTTGATGTCCTTTCTGCAACCATGATACTATATATGGACTTGGGTGTGCAGTTTTCTCCACCTTCAACTTCTCTACCATTTGTGTTTATACTAAATTATCAGCACTCCCACTGTCTATAATCATCTTACAAACTTTATTCTTCGCCTTACAAGCAGTCCTGAACAACCTCGTTCGCTGAACTGGGTCTTCTATTTCTTTCTCTGGTTTTAGAAGAACTTTCCTCATCATAAGATTTTGTCCTCCTTCTGCTGCCTCTTCTTCCAAATTCTTCTGGGCTTCATAAATGTGTTCTTCTCCTCCTCCTTCTCTCTTCCTCTCAAGACATTTCCAAGACATATGTCATGTCTTTCCATAGTCATAACATTTAATTCTACCTCCTCTACTTCTTCCTCTTCCTCGAGGAAAATAATTTCTCCCACCAAATGGTATTCTTTGGGAACTTCCTCCTCTTTCAAAATGACCATATGATTTGTCAATCTCATCCTTATATTTCGGTGCCTTATCATAGACAACTCCCTTACCTCTATTCAAGCCTCTACTTTTGTTCTGTTGACTCTTGTTTTTGGCCAACTTTTCTTCTACCTTCAGTGCAATATGATAAGCATCCTCCACTGTCCTCATAGTCATCATGCTGATTTCATCCTGAATTTCATACCTCAAACCATTCATATACCTGGAAACATTTTCATCATCCTTCTCTCTTTGTACAGTCCGAATATTCAGCCTATAAAATTATTTTGTATACTCTTTCACTGTCATACCTCTCTGTTTCAGGTTTTGCAATTTTCTAAACAACTCTATCTGATAATCCCTAGGTATGAATTGAGACTTTAGTTTGGCTACCATCCTATCCCAATTATTTATCTTTTGTTTTCCTTTGTTCCTCCTTTCTTCCTGCAATTCATCCCACCACACTGATGCATGTCCCTTTAATCTCATGATAGCATGTCTCACCTTCCTTCCTTCGTCGACATCTTCATAGTTGAAATACTTGTCCATGGACCATATCTAGTCCAACAACTCTTCGGTATACAAGTTACCTTCGTACATTGGGACGTCTATATTTTCTCTGGATCCCAACTTCATAACAACCTTCAAAAATCATTTGTCGCCCGCATCTTCCCCTATAGCTTCTCCAACTTCTATTTCTTCACTCTTTGCATCACTAACATCTCCAGTGCCAGATGTTCTCCTTTGCATTTCTTCCATCACTTCCAACCTTGCGTGAAGTTCTCTCACTCTCTTCCTAGAACATGGTTTGCTATAGGTGGTCCTATGCATACCCTCGACGACATCGTTTCAACTGTTTCCAAGTCACTAACTCCAACTTAAAATATTTTTCAGGCTCTGATACCACTTGGTTCGGACCCACCTCCTCTCCAAGGGATGAACAACCTCCCAATCTAGGATCTTCTCAATACTGAACTGAAACAATCTTCGATTCCCGACTTGAACCTCTCATAAAACAATCCACAGGTCTTTGCAAAACTCCACTCGCATTCACAAGAGCTAATCGTAAGTCTTCTCCATGTGACCATGCCTTGCGACAACACGCTTATCCAAAAAGGTGTGTTGTGATTTTGTGTATCAGATATATTAATCAACCGACTCTCTGTCCTTCGAACTCCCAAGTCCCAAAATTCCAACAAGGGCCTAGTGCATGCTATCTCCTCCCTTATCTTTCATTCATTTTACCCTTCTCTATGACCTGGGGCTAATCCTTCTGAGCGCGTTAGGATTTCGCGTATCGATAACTCCCAATGTGATTCACCTCCATTCTCCCAATCCTCTAATAACTAAAATTGTGAAATATTCAGATCAGATCAACAGTCCACACTAGCTCTCCAGCCAATGGCTGCGATCAAATCACAATTTCGTGTTTCGTGAATTCTCACAACTCCACCCTTTGAACTTTCCACTCTGCGAGTTAGTGAAATGATGATCTCTTGCCATGTGTCCCCTTTCAATGGAAAGTCTTGATGATTTTGAGATTTCTCTTTTCAGGGGTTCGAAAATTTCACTTTGCTTCTTCCAAATCCTTTGGTTTTGTGCAATTTTGATAACTCTTCGGAACTAACCAGTGCGCCACTTCTCCGAGATCTAATGACTTGAAATATATCGGCTCATCCTGAATGGATCTTGACCCTCAATCTTATCTAATATTCAAAATTATTTCCTGAAATATTTCTCCCACTCAATCCTCCATACTTATTCTTTCTTTGAACTTCAATTTTTTGTGCTCCACCTTTGAGCACTTCAACTCTTCAAAACTTAGAATTTTTTTTTAGTATTTCCTCTCGAGACTTAAAAACAATACTCTTCCTGAGCTTCTAGTAAATAAAACTTAAATCTCATCCCTACCACAAACTTTCACTCTGTGTCTTTTTCAAAATACTTTCTAATTCCCTCCTGGCATACTCTACGCTCAACTTTCTGAGCTTTCAAACTTTAACACAAGTTTTCTTCTATACACACTCCTTGCGCTCAATATGGACACTATGCATACAAAATTTTCCCTACTATCTCTTTTGAGATTTTAAGTTGAAAAGGACTTATTCACACACAATCCTTGTGCTCTACATGCACTCCTTACATAATCTTATAGAAGAGAAACAATTGAACTCATTCACTTATTCATTCATTCACTATGAACATGATACAGTCACAAACATATAACAACACAGTCAAACTGTAAACTGTTCGACAACACAGGTATTCCAACAGATAATGAACACCTTCAGTAACCAATCACATAAAAAGATCAAAGATCAACACACCAATGTTTTCACGTGGTAAAAACCCTATGGGGAAACATCCACGGCCCCAACAAACATGACCAGTTGGAGCAGTTTATTAATGCAAAAGAAAAAGATTACAGAGAGATTTTACAATAGAGTTTCTCACAATTGATCATTGAAAAATGACCCTCCATGATCTTTAAATAGAGATCATGGACCAATCGGGTGTCAAGCCACAGATGAATGGCCATGAAGATTAAGGAGAGGATGAACCTTCAGATCGCTCTATGTCGAGAACATATCGTGACCATCGGATTTCCTAACTACAAATGCATAGTAATGCATACTAAAGAAACACACTAAGAAACACACTTTTACCTCACGACATATTATACCAAGTAGATCTTAACTAACTCCTAAGTGTCTAAATATCCTAACATACCCCCTTAATAACAACTTGGGATAGGATTGAAGGATTTACAATGTTGAAAAAATAGGAGAAGGAAGGAGGCATTAGATCATATCCCCCATTAATGACAGCTTCCTGAACTGCTAACATAGATTGAAGTATAAGGAGAAGAAAAATATAGATTCATGCACCCATAAAAATAAGGAGAAGAAAATGGACCACACAAATCACTGTGAACAAGATGTAAAGGACCCGAGGTGTGCCAAGAGGCATGTTTGTCAAAACTGTCCTGATGATGTTTGTCAAGAACACAACTGGCACAAACACCATCTCTACATGAAACAAGAGGAAGACCAGTCACCATCTGTTGATTACATATTTGTTGAAATGAGTGATAGTTTAGATGACCAAACCTCTCATGTCAAATTTTTCTCAAGTCATCGCTATGAGCAACAAAAACTGATGAAAAATTTGATGACCCAAAGTTGTCAAACTTGTACAACCTGGTAATATCATCATCAATTCCAGTTGTAAGAACATGCTTACGATCTTTTAGATCCTTGATTAAAACTTGGTGAGGTGAAAACTCTACGGTTTTACCTTAACCTGAATGAGTGATTTGATATACTGATAGAAGATTACAAGAAAGACTTGGAACACATAATACATCATTTAAATGACCATTATCTACTTGAACTATTCTAGATCCTACAACAGTAAGATATCTATCATCACCAACAAATATTTTCTTGGTGTTACATTCATTTAGAGAAGAAAATATGGATTTATCCTTAGCCATATGATAAGATGCTCCTGAATCAATAATCCACTCATCAGAAGAATAAGTAGAATTTGTGTTGAAGGAGAAACCAGAAGAGGAAAGTGCATGTCCATGAGAAGAATAAGAAGACGTAGAATCAATACTGATGTTGTGCTTCTTCATTGTTGCTTCTGAATCCATTGTCTTCTTGAAACATTTGGACTCATAATGAACATCTTTATCACAAAAGATGCAATGCCTATCATTCTTCTTATTTTTATATTTTTCTCCTTTGTCACCATTAGGAGTTGAAGCTGTCTGAGTGGGTTTGGGACCCTTATATTGCTTGTTGAAGTGAGGATGTTGCTTCTTGGGATACTTAGATTTATCTTTCTACTGGAAAACTAAGGCTTTGTTAGAGGTACTTGTAGTGCTGATCACTCCAAGTTGTATAAGCATATCTTCCCCACTAATCAAAGAACCATAAAAGGACTCAAAAGTGGGCTTTTCCTAAGCTTTCTCTACAACCTCTCTCATGGCATAAAAGGTAGATACAAACATAGAATATGCACTATCTAGCTTATAAAGAATAAGATATATGCAATGATCTTCCTCCAGTGTTATCTTACATTCTTCACATAAAATTCTGAGTGTTTTAAACTTAGATAGATAGTCTCCAAGGAAAGAAAAATCACTTGGACTCAAGGTCAGTATTTGATTTTATAATTTTTCTACTCGAATAATATTGAGTTTACCAAACACAGATTCAATCTGGTCCCAAGCTTCTTCGGGGTCATCAATTTCTTGAAGGTGGTACCTTAAATCAAGAGAGATGGACATTTTGATTAGTCCTCGTTCTTCGTTAATCCTATGATCCCATTTGGATTTCTTATCATCATCATTGGGTGATTTTTCCTTTCCCAAGGTAATCTGATACAAACATTTACTTCTTAATAAATATTCCATGTGAGATTTCCATTGGAAGTAGTTGTTGTTGGTAAGTAAGACATTACTTGTATAAGACATATTAAATATGTTGATAATTTGGATTTAAAAACTTAAATTGATGATCTGGATGGAAATATCTTGAAAAGTTATGTGGTTTAAAAAAAAACGACACTGAAAACAGACTTTCGATGTGAGAGTTATGCCCTTTTCAAAAAAGGCATAAATGGTAACCAACTGATCACGTGATAGTGTAAGTTGCTTTATGAAGTGACACAATTTTATAAAGATAAGTGGGGATCACTTTTACAATGAAGCTACTTTATAACAGAAAATATGCATGCAAAATAAATAACTCTAAAATAAAATATTAAAGCTACTTATAGTGATTCACTTTTATACTTGAAGTGAAATACACTTTACAATTTTAGCATGAACTTTTTCAAAAAAGTAACAAAAGAGAGACTTGAACTCAAGACCTCTTACTTAATAAGACAAGTTTTAACCAAATGGTCTAGCAAAACATATTGTAATGTTTAGAAGGAGGACCGGGGGTGTTGTTGTTGTTATTGTTTGTGTTGTTTGTGTTGTTCAAAATGGCCTTGGAGAGCATGCTAAAAAAAATATTTTCACACAAGAAAACAATTTCGCTTCTCGATGATAATAAGGGTTAGATATAGGTTAGCTTACCCGAAAGATGCAGCTTTTCCTATCTGTTTCTGATTTGCCGAGATCGCATGGGGTGCAAGGAAAATAGCATACGCGGACCTAAAAGAGTAGGAACTTGTAAATAAATAATAAAAAACCGAAATAAAACGAAAATACTACTCTGCAAAAATTTAAAAAATGTATATTCAAGCTTTATACCTCTGGATCTGACTGTAATGGCCCTATCTTGGGCAAACAAAAACCTTTTCGAGTGAAACGAAAAGTGTTCCTGAATGAAAAAAGTGATCCAGAAGCAATGGAATAGTCCTCTCAACTCAAAAATGTATGAAAATGATAGAAAATGGAGATGAGGCAACTCGGCTTCATGATCTCGATCTACAACAGGAACGGGTCTTCAAACATGCTCTGATACCATGTTCGACTACACATGTATTCCAACAGAGGACTAAAACCTTCAGTAACCACTCACATAACCAGATCAAATATCAACACACCGATGTTTTCATGAGGTAAAACCCATACGGGGAAACATCCATGGCCCCAGCCAACGCAGGCACTTGGAGCAGTTTATTAATGCAAAAGAAAAAGATTACAGAAAGATTTTACAATAGAGTTTCTCACAATCGATCATTGGTAAATGAACCTCCATGCTCTTTAAATAGAGATCATGGACCAATCAAGTGTTAAGCCATAGATCAATGTCTGTTAAGATCGAGGAGAGTATGAATTGTCATATCACTCTATGTCAGGAACATATCGTGACCGTCGGATTTCATAATTACAAATGCATAGTAATTCATACTAAATAAACACACTAAGAAACACACTTTTACCTAGCGACATATTAGACCAAGTAGATTTTTACTAACTCCTAAGTGTCTAAATATCCTAACATAAACAATATTAACACTATGGATTTGGGTCAATTTCCTCTGCTCTATGCATTTCAGAAGAAAACATAGTTACAGTAGTTATCTCCTTCAAACAAAAACAAAAACTTGTCTAAGGACCCAGAGCTTCCTCTCCCTTCTTCCTTCTATCTAAATCCTATTACCTTTTATTCAAGCGGTTACCTACTCAATTGAATTAATGCAACCTAATGACTAATACAGGAAATTATCCTACACATGTAATATATTACAGTCATGTAAAGGATTTACAAATGTTCTATCCTTTCAAATGGTGGCATGACTTTATAGACATCTAATTAATTAACGAGAAAATCAAAAATATCTCCACACCACTACCAAGCTAGTTAAGGTAGGTTTTGGCTCCTTCGATGTGTTGAGGTGTCGATTTCAATTCCACGTCCACCTTTTTGGATTTCGATAGTGATTCTCCTGCATCAGGGAGGCCCCTTTCAGCCACTTTATCATATTTGTGTGCATATTGGCCTTTTGTTTATTTTAATTTGGTGTGATCTTTGATTACTAATTGGCCTTAGGATTTGTTTTTTTTTATATCACGAGTCTTGAGTCATCATGGAGCTAGACAAGATTCCCCATAGGTATCGTTGTTTGTTACAGTTACCACTGCATTTTGAGTCTTTTCCTTCTAAAATGTGTAAATTTATCATACATGTTACATACACCTCCACTTACCATACTTGTGATCGTACAAGGATGAGTACCAAATCGAATTAGAAATATATTGGGAGTCCTTCAACTCCCATACCCACTATAGTCAACTATACTCCTTCGACACCTTCAACCACTATCGTTGTAGTACCAGAGGTTCCTATCATCACACCTGTGCACATGTTGTTGAGACTTGTGATCCTATGTCTTACTCAGATGCACAAGGACAACCTGAATGGGAACAAGCTATGCAAGATGAGATGAATCATGTTTTGAAGAATCTTCTAGTCTCATTAGCCTAAGGATTATAGGGAATACTTTTATGATGCTAGATAAGAAGTTCCCTACTCAAAGTATCTATAGTGGTGTTCAATAATTTCCTACCTTAGTCACTAGTCAAATTCCTTGGGAAACCAAACCTTCTAATAAAATTCTCAAAAATAAATTCGGCTACATTGTCAATCATAAAATCCTATGTAGGTGCAACTTTTTCCCATTTAGTGAGATAATCAGTTGCAATAATGATATATCAAGCTTTAGAAATGGATATTAGGAGTTTTAATATATCCCACAAAGTCAATATCTCATTTTTCAAAAGGTTGTAGATCCCTTACTGGATTCAAGGGTAGTTCATCTCTGTTTTAAGCTTTACCTACTTTTTGATATACATCATAAGTTATAGCATACTCCTTAGTACCCTTAAATATGGTTGGCCACCTAAGACTAGTGCGAACAATCTTGTGATCTATTATGTTTCCTCCAACATTCCCTCTTGAAACTCCTTGATGACATTCCCATAGAATAATATTCCTTTAATGATCCATCACACATATCTAAATAATACCATCAATCCCCAATTCTTATAATTTTTCTATGATTAATTGATAATTTGCAGCTCTAACCACTAACTGATGCTTTTGAGCTGTGGAATAATCTTTAAGAGAAACAACGGTAGTTAGAAACAAATCAATCTCCTCTATATAGTTCAAGATAACCTGTACTTTTAATGGTTTGTATCTGTAACATTATCATCCAATGCACAACCTGGTTCTCTTAACTCGATCCTAAAGAGGTGATCAATCCTTATAATATGTTTACTAGGTTTAACCACAAATTCAAAGGATAATTATTGAAAGAAGAGAAGCCACCTAAAAATATAATCCTCTAGATCAAACTTATGTACCAAATATTTCAATGAAAATTGATTTTTATAAAATTTAAAGCATGCTCCTAGAAGGTAGTGTCTTAACTTCTATAGAGAATAAACCATGGAAATTCCTTCGCGCTATATGGTGATGTAGTTGTGCTCAACTTGTGAAATATTCTTAGTTGAAAAATATATAGGGTGATCTAAATTTCCTTCTCTTGGTTCCACAAGAACCACTCCTAATTCTATGAAAAATCATCTTCATGTACATGAAATTTTACATTAGAATTAGGAAACACCAAAATTAGGGCACTTACCTTTTTTTGGTTGAGTATATTAAAATTAGCTTCACATTCAAGGGTCCACAAGAATAGTTTAGATTTCTTCAATAACTTCTCTAGAGGCTTTGTTATCACTCTATGATCAAGACATAGTTGTATATGAACCTTCTTTAGTAGCTATTATGTACCAAAGTAGACTACTGGTGTAAGTAGATTCATAATGACAACAATCATGGAAGGGCCCACCAATACTCCTTCCTTGCAGACAATGTGTCCCAACAAAATGACAAATGGTACATATAATATTCACTTCTTCAAATTTAGGGAGATCTAAAGCTTCCTACATTTATCAAAAATTAACTTCAACAACCCAATATGTTCCTTCAACAATTTATATACAATTAAATCATCCATATATACCTCCAAAAACTTATGAATGAAATCTCTAAAGGTTGTAATCACAACTTGAGAAAATATACTTGGTGCATTCTTGATCCCAAAAGTCATGAAATTATAACCAAATGATCCTTATTTTCTAGTAAAGGTGGTCTTATTATTGTCTTCTTTTTCAATTTATACTTGATATATATTGAAAAACAATATGTAAAGGAATAATCCTCTTTTCCTACAACTTGATCAATCACTTCATCACTAAAAGGGGTGGGAAAAGTATCATACACAAGTAGATTTTAAGCTTCTAATGTCCACACAAACCTTAAAGTCATGAAAGTCCTTATTGCTATGAATAACAATAGGAATGATCTAATTGGATTCATCTACTCGAAATATTAATCAAATTTACAATATTATGTCAAATTCTTTCTCTACCTTCTCCTTAACCCTGAGATTAAGATGATACGGTTGATGGTTAATAGGATTAGAATTTGAAAATAACTCTATCCTCATCTCCCAAAACTCTTATTGAATCCCTTTCATCTTAGTAAAATTCTACATAAACAATTTGTTGTATTATTTCAATAGGGTCTAAATATTAGACATGGTCTTCTCATCCTTGTAATCTCCTTAGAAGCCATTTTATTCCATCATTCAATTCCAATATTGAATTTCTGCAACTTCAAATTATAGTGATATATCATACTATTAACATCATTATTATTCTCTTTAATTAATCAGAGCCTTTACATGGAGATGTCTTCATCCATATTTAAAGTTTAATTAAAAATTATGCTGAAATTATAAATTAGAAACTTAGTGTCTTGAACTTTAGAATTTGAGTGCCAAGTACATGGAGATGTATTCATCCATATTTTAGGATTTATAGGTGCATTGTCAAATTGTGTTTCTTAATTTGAGTACCAAGTACACAGTGTCACTAGCTAGCTACACTAGAAAGAAACCACAAAGATCAATATGGTGATAATGACATCCATAGGTCCCAACATTTGATCGGGAAGTGACCAATTATCCCTATGTTTGAGATAAAAGTCCCTAAGAAGGGAGTGATTGGTGTGATACCAATTTAGTGGTGTGCAGTATATGATTTTATCCCATTGTAAAAGCACTTAAAGTTCTTAGCGGATTTCCTTGAACCCTTAGGTTTTCCATAGATGATTTTGTTTCCCTTTAGTTTTTTCTTTCCTTTGTCCTTACTCTTTACTATAAAGGAACTTTTGGATTCTTTTCTATTGCTTGTAAGCTATTTCTTGAATCTGTCATGTTTTAATAATTGTCTACAAAACTTAAATGTAATGTTAGTAATCTCCTTGGTGACATTTAAAGTTTCAACAAAATTTTCAAAAGGAGAAAAACTCTTCAAAGTATCACTACCAAATCTTGGACATGTAGCAACTTACCATTTGTTATGGACAACTTTATTAACATCATAACTTCTCTATTCTTCAAGTGAAAGAATTATTTCCCATTCTCATCATCATAGTTTCTCCTACCCTTTCCTATGACCAATCATAACAATCCATTGCATTGGAATATGGTAATCATACATTGCTTCTAGACATTGAAATTGTGACAATTGTTCTTTTTACTAGGGTTGAACAATATATACAAGAAATGCACTAGTTTTTCTCAACAAATAAATGTCAAGCACCAATGGAATAATTTAACAAATCCCAAGAAATCAAAATTCACCTCCAAAACTTAGTTGTGTAGACACATTGTTATACCACCCAACACTATACCTGATGATGCCACATTGGCATAAATCCAACACCACTATTATCTTGTTGGGTTCTAGTATATTTTTTTTTTTGTTTAATTGACTCTAGAAAACAATTTTTTATGTAAAAGGTTCCATTAAAAATTCTACTGGAATTATAAACTAGAAACTTAGTGTCTTGAACTTCATAAATTTTACCTCTTTCCTATAATTTCCCATATATAGTCCCTGAGAATTTACATCCTTAGGGATCATATGAAATATAATAAAGCAATAGAAACAATAGGTGATATTTCACTTCTTAAAAACCCTAATCCACTAGGCAATTTAAGAGAAAACATATCAAGCTTATGCCACAAGTTTCAACATTCTAGGAAAATATTATCATGCATAAACTAGATCTAAAAGTCACTTTCTGTCATTGATGGTGTTATAGGGCGTACAATAAAACATGCATTTTTCAGATCTATCTTCATTGAGTGAGGGGAGTTAAGGTAGAATAGAGGAAAGTGAGACATCTAGTAGGTCCAAGAGGAGGAGATCAACTAGAGGTGAGAAGATCAGAAGAAAATTCTCTAGACACATGAAAGTTTTTCTTGCAAAAGGGGGATCATGTTCTTATGATCATGAGAGAA
This sequence comes from Picea glauca, assembly GCA_000966675.3. Lineage (NCBI taxonomy): Eukaryota > Viridiplantae > Streptophyta > Pinopsida > Pinales > Pinaceae > Picea > Picea glauca. The sequence goes on from JZKD02S1708620.1 coordinate 411,733, forward strand.
TAGACGACATTCAGGTGCCCTTGAGGTACAAATATATATTGAAATGATGGGTATCCAAGGATCTTCCTAAAATAAACATTGATTTTTGTGTAAACAAAAGGATATACTAGATTCCTCCATCATCATTACATGGTTTGGGGCTATTTTCCATGGATGGAATAAAGGCCTGTTACGACGGATTAACTGAATTGATGGAGTACGTAGGACCCTATTATATCTACAAATATTGGACATGAATTTTCCAATATACAAAAAGTATGTGAAGATATGGCTTGGCTGCAAATTATATACAAATAAAATAAAATGATCAAAATAAAGAAGCAACTATGTATATTGATGGAAGGCCACAAGAAATGGGGAATATTGTAGGGTTTATAAATAATACATGACCCACAACCACAAATAAAAAATCCAATTGTGTATTTGAGGGGCATGAAGGAAACCTTGTATTCGTATGTGCAACATAATCAATTGTTGCAGGGTAAGAGTTATTGATTGATTACAATTTGAATCTAATAGATACAGATGTTGCTATTATGGGGCTGGTATGTATACTAATTTGCCCAACCTATAAGCAATGAATCTTATATTTTATGATTTTCATTATGTTCTTTACGGTGTTAATCCATTTGGAGAGATTTGGTGTCTTTACTCGGTGTGTACTATTTTTGTTATCAGCAATAACATTCCTCCTTGGATGTCAATAAAGAGGGAGGATTTCTCATACATTTGAATTTATTTCTCATGATAATGATCATAGTTCTAATTTTACTGTAATGTGGTAGGATGATCCTGGTAAATCAAAAGATCCCTCATAACATGATGTTGATGATGATTCTCTCGGCGAAATGGATTTGTATGAATCCCCCGACCCTATGGTTTTAATTAGAAAAAATATCAATAAAGAAAAAAATGAATTAGCTCACTTGTTAGATATTCTAGATCGAACTCCTGAGGTAGAAGAAAGGATAAAAGAATTTATGAAAAGGCTTAAGACATACAAGGTAATAATCATAATTTCAAGTGGTTTTATTTTTATGTCATAAGATCAATTATGAAAGATTTATTTTCAAATTTTACATTATTGAAACGAAAAAATGCTTTCTTTCTTATATAGATATTTTTGGATCTTGTTGACACCGACATGCATGTTGTTGGTATTAGTTGTGCTGCAAAGACACAACAGGGTCCCAACACAAGCTCTCATATAGCTTGCAGGACACATCTATTCAGATATCCACCTTCTACAGCATTAGGTGGGAGCCACGACATTCACATGGAGGAAGTGGCCAAACAAGTAGGCTTTGGGCGTGGTGATGGAGATGAGGCCAATGATTTGACAAAATATATGGTTTCTTATCCTAAATCAAGACGTGTGACCAACACCTGGACCCTTAAGGGCACATTTATGGTCAACGAGGAAGGGCTTCCATTAAAGCAAGTTAAAGTCCAAGGTAATTTTTAAAATTTTAATTGTTTAATGTTCTCTATGTAGACAGATATGTATCATCTAATTTATTATTTTTAAATTAATAATCATATAATCATTTTGTTTGTAGGGAATAATTATTGGAACATTGGTTGTTGTCATTGATGTCAAACCTATTCATTGGTTTTGGATTGCAATATTGATGAAGGTATTTGGACATGAAGGAGAATGCACATGCAAATACAAAACCCATGGATGGATAGTATACATCATGTTTTTTCTAGTGGTAGGTGGCATGCCAAGTGGATCCTCATGGTTGAGGAGAAATGATTTTTTGAAGATGACAAAGTGAATTGAAGAAGAAAGTGTCAAGTTAGCTTTAATGTTAAAAGGAAGTGACATAAAGGGTATAAATACATATCATTATACATTCATTTAACAAACAACTCAAATTTTAGAGGAAATCTGAAGTAAATAAGGTCGGATTTCAAGGGAGGATGAAGTCTTTTGGTGATGTGTTCTAAGGTATGTTATTTACAGGTCATCTTACCATTTTCTCTATAACGTTTTTTATAGAACTAGTCAGATGGTGAAATTTATATGGTATTGAGAAGACATATCTAGGTACCTGTGGTAAAAAATTCAACTCTTGGTTCACTATAATTTTGGAGATACACTCTATGGTACATAGGGTTTTTGACTAGTCCTAAATCTAGTCATAAACAAGTGTTCTGGGTAAAACAATCATAAATTTTTCATAGAGAATCCAAATGAAGTGAGTACAATTTCATTGGAAATAGTACAGGATTTAGTTTCTTGTGTGTGAGTTTCAGAATATGATGTTAAATATTGAGAATGGGGGAATTCTATATAAGTTTTCTCTCCTGAATAAACTAGAATTGAATAAGGTCTACCATTCTCTCTATAACTTATTTTTGGGGAGGATTAAAGGAGTGAAACTTGGAAGAGTTTCAGAGAATACATTGCGTAATATTATCTAGAGGATCATAGTATTCCAAGAATTGAAGAATTGCATAAGTTGAAGAAGTCTCAGGAAGCATTATCAGGTTCTATGTGATGGTCATGATTTAATGATCCAAGTGGATATCGGTGGCCACCCACCTTTTTCGATTGGATCAAAACAGTTTATTAGAAATTTTGGCAATTTACTATTTTAGCAGTTTTTAACTTCCGAGGCCATTTTGAGGGCCCAAATAAAGGTTTTTCAAGATAAAGGTTCTCAATTATAGCCAAAATCATCATTGATCCCCCAAAATGAATCTCCTTGATGATACCTTTCCAACGATCTATCATACACATAAAATGAAGATTGTATGGAAAAGTTACGACCCCAGGAAGTTGATGCACCAACTTACCCAAACGGGGCCCACATGAATTTTTGCGCTTCATCTCCTAGGGTTAGGTTTTTGGATGTCTAGAGTTTTTTTCATTCTGGTTTATTTTAAAAAGGCCTTCATATCCTCATTTTAATCATCTTATTGCGAATGCGAGTATCCACCACATCTCTTCTCAGAGATAAGCTACCACCATTCTAGCGAGTCTTTCACTCTGTAATTTTACAGTTTCTGTACATTTCTTTGATTAATAGAAAATGTGTATTACTGTATATCTATGTTTATGGTTGCTTATATGATACATTTTTGTTATATTATTGAATATCTATGATATCTCTGCGCATTTCTTTATTATATCTCCACTCTCATTTCATGCCGAAAATAATCTGGATTAGTGGTATCAGAGAAGACTGCTCTTGATCATTTTTTCAGTGCATGTCCCTGACGAGGTCCGAGTATAGAAAGTTGGGTCTCGATCTTGTCTCTCTTGAAGACAATCTCTCTTGCATGCCCAAGAAACCCTCAATGGAGAAAGAAAAGAAAAACGAAGGAGCAGACGAACCTATCAATCTGTTGCTTGAGAAAGCTCTCACACGACAGAGGGAAGAAATGATAGAGAATTTTTCCCACATCCTTCAATGTATGCCAATAGCAGTAGGCACATATTCATCAAGAGGCCACTTTGGAGTCACCTTCACTAAATCTGCTAGAAGGTTATTTTTCCATTCACAATTTTTTCGACAAAGAAAAGATCACCTTCGCACTCCTTAAAGCTCTCCCTCATGTCAAACATTGGTGGGAAAATTATTGGGAGCAAAGTTCCACATAGGAGTCTGGAATATATGGGGTCGATCCCACTTGGGATTTTTTTGTGGATGCGATAAAGGAACAGTATTACCCTGTTGGCAACTATGAGGACCAGTACATGAGATGGACCACAATGCGGTAAGAGAAGGGCCAAGCAGTTCTAGAGTTCACCAATACCTTCCATACCTTACGCACCAAGATGTGTATCAAAGACTCTGAGCACCATTTGGTTCTAAAATACCGTGGAGCTCTACACAGATACATCGAGACTGAAATGGATTTTTTGGACATCTCATCATTCGGTGTTTCTTATCAATATGTTGTTAAAATCGAGCAGAAATTTAAGCACCAGAACAAACAGGAGTTCAGGTCTGCAAATCTGCAACAAGCAAAGTATCAAAAATATGGCCCTAACAAACAGTCTCCTGAAAACCAGTCCAAGACACAGGAAAAGAAGGACACCGAAAAATGGTGAAATTTCCACAAAATCCCCTGGAAAAACACCAATGAATGTCACTCAAAATAGTCATTGGTGGCCGATATCAAAGACAAAGAGTTGAACCCTGATTCTGAATCTGATTCTGAAAAAAATGGTAGAGGACAGATCATTGACGCGGACCCCATTGCTATTGTCGTGACTACAACAATTCAACCAGAAGAACCAACAAATCCTGAAGAGGGGGAGAACCTTTTTTATTCATAGATGTGGGTGAAGGGGACCCCACTACATTTTGTTGTTGATAGCAGAAGCAATAAGAACCTCATCTCAGTAGAGGTCATCAAACAGTTGGGATTGTCGACAACACCACACCCGCAGCCATACAACATCGAGTGGCTTCGCCAAGGACGAGATCTCTATGTCAGCCAACAATGTCGATTGTCATACTGCATCCAACCCTTCAAGGATGAGGTATGATGTGATGTTTCCCCATTGGATGTCTATGATGTTTTCTTGGGCCAACCATATATTTGGAGATTCCATGTTGTTTATGAGTCTCGACCCTGTAGTGTCATTGTTACTTTGGGGGGTCATCTCTATAGAATACCAGAGGTAGTTCTGACTACTGTTCCACCTAAAAAGTTTTGCAAGGTATTATCTCATACTGCAAAATTCAGCTTCTTCGCAATCTATTCAAAAGGGGAACACAAGGACACTGCAACCACTACAGCCTCGCCCCAAGCACCTTCTATCAAACAGAAGCAAGTCAACAAGGTTGTAACAAAGCACAAAGATTCCTTCTACACATCGTCCTCTCATGTACCCAACTTTTTGAACAACCTCAGCCTCAACAGGTTCGTGACAGACTTCCACAAACTGAACAACGCGACGTCTCCAACAAGGCAAGTAGCTCACCAAGATGCAGATTTAGAAAATTTGTTTACCTCTCTCCCGGGAACTCAACGTAATGGTGACCATTTATTACTAAGGAGGGAGGATTGATCTAGGTGGATATTAGTGGCCACCCACCTTTTTCGACTGGCTCAAAACAGTTTTCTGGAAATTTTGGCAATTTACTATTTTTAGCAGTTTTTAACTTCCGGGGCCATTTTGAGGGCCCAAATGAAGGTTTTTCTAGATATAGGTTCTCAATGATATTAAAAGGCATCATTGATCCCCCAAAATGAATCTCCTCGATGATACCTTTCCAACAATCTATCATACGCCTAAAACGGAGATCGTATACAAAAGTTACGACCCCAGGAAGTTAATGCACCAACTTACCCAAACAGGGCCCATGTGACTTTTGGCACTTCATCTCCTAGGGTTAGGTTTTTGTATGTCTAGGGTTTTTGGAATTCCGGTTTATTGTAAAAAGTCCTTCAGAGCCTCATTGTAATCATCTTCTTGAGAATGTGAGTAGCTGGCACATCTCTTCTCAGAGATATGCTGCCACCATTCTAGCGAGTCTTTCACTCTGTATTTTTACAGTCTCTGTACATTTCTTTGATTAATAGAAACCGTGTATTACTGTATATCTGTGTTTATGGTTGCATCTTTGATACATTTCTGTTATATTATTGAATATATGTGATATCTCTATGCATTTCTTTATTATATCTCCGCTCTGATTTCGTGCCAAAAATAAACTAGATCATTTAATGTAAATTTTTATTATCTCTCATATATTCTTGGGTGGAAGGAAGGAGCAAGTATGGATAGGTGAACCCTCTCTTGATATTGGAGGATTGTATATTCATATTGGAGTTTTATCCCTCCATTTATATTTCGAATCTGTAGCTACCTTTGAAAGTCATTACTTCCCTTGAACAATAACTATTGATTATTTCTCATATATTGTGCATGGTGTATTGTGGTGTATTGGTCTAACTCTTATAATATTGTTCATTTCCCATTTGATTTAATTTAATGGTTTAAGTATAAGTTTAAAAAGGTTTTAAATTTCACTTGATATTGATTCATCCCCCTCTCTGTATCAACAATTGGTATCAGAGCAGGTTGCCTTTAGAACATTTTAACCACTGGAAGGAAAATCCTAAGCAGAGATGGATGACCATGAGCACATTTCAAATGGGATTCAAAGATTTGATGGAAGAAATTATGCAGACTGGAGTGATAAAGTGAAAACTTACCTAACATATTTGGGAGTAGACATTTGATACTCAGTTGTAAATGGCTATGTAATCCCAAATAATGCTCCAACTGATCCAAATGAGAAGAATCTTATGAGTTGTAATTCAAAAGATAGACATGTTATTATAGGAGCATTGGCACCAACCATTTCTATCAAAGTGATGGGTTGTAGCATTGCTAAAGAGGTATAGGACAAACTCAATAGTATCTATGAAGGTGATCCAAAAGTTAAGAAGGTCAAGCTTCAATGACATAGAGAAGAATTTGAAAATTTGAAGATGAATGAAAAGGAAGATATTGCAACCTATTTTCTTAGAGTTGATGAAGTTGTTAATGCTATAAGAGGATTAGGTGAAGAGCTCGATGAATCCTTGGTTGTACATAAAGTTTTGATATCACTTCTCTTGAAGTATGATGCTAAGGTCTCTGCCAATGAAGAAACTAGGGACTTGAACAAAATGACAATGGACGAATTACATGGATATCTTATAGCATATGAAATGAGAAAAGGTACAGAAAGTGACAAGCCAAACAATGAAGCAACCTTTAAAGCCATAAAAGAATACACAAGACAAGGATAATGATGATGATGAAGAAATAGCAAATTTCGTAAGACGGTTCCAGAAGGTAAGTGGAAGATACAAAGGTAAGTCTCCTCTCAAATTATTTAATTGTGGTAGAATAGGACATATTGTTGAAAACTACTACTATAAAAATAGAAGTCTCAACAATAAAAAGATCTTCTACTCCAAGGATTATGACATCTCCTCAGATGAGAGTGATGAAGAATATAATGGTGGAGGAGAACTCCTCTTCATAACCCAAGAAACCCAGGATGATGATGACAAGAATTCTAAAGAAGAATAAATCATTTCTGAAGAAGATTCAAATGAAGAAACCAACCTTGATTCCTTTTGGGGATACAAAGATAATGCAAAGAGTGAACAAGAAGATGAGAATCTTGAAAAGTTGAAGCATGTTGAAACTGAAAATAGAAAGCTTAGAAACAAAAACATAATACTAAGAGGTGAATTGAGTAGTTGTGAAGAAGATAATTACAAGCTTGAAAAGACCATTGATAGCTTGAAGGAACAATTCGAATATTATGAGAAATTTAAAGAAGAATTGGATCACACAAAATGGGAGATACTATTGACAATAGAAAAATTGAAGAAGTTCGAAAAAACCACTGAAAAATTAGATGAGATCCTTAGTAGTCAAATATCTCCAAATGACAAGACAAGACTAGGATACAATCACAGATTGAAGACAACAAAACAAGAGAAGGAAGATGAAAATTATGAAACCAACACTCCAGAACAAGTGGAACAACAAGATAGAATACTATAATTCAAAAGGAATGAGACATCAAGAAGATCCTCTCCCTTCAGGTATGAAAGAAATATTTATGAAGGAAACTAAAGAAAAATAGATCATGAACCTAGATGGACCACACCACAAAGAAGATCAGTTACTCCCAGGTATCAAAATTTCTTTCTTGGACATTATTATACTTGTCGAAATTTTAGAAACAAGGCAATCAATTGTAGAATCAATGAAAGGAATAACTACGAAAGCTACATGAATGGTGAAAATAGTAGTTATGGAAATGTCCGTAGACCTGTCAACATAAATTATAATCCATTTGACCCATTGATGGATAAAAATATTGTATATTACAAGTTCAATAATCTTGGTCACAAAGCACGAGATTGCAGAGAGATGAAGGAAGATAATCGTATGCCAAATGTCTATATACCAACTACAACATGGAAAAGGAAATAAATTCCACACAATGAAAATAGTCGAATAGAATTCGTCGCTAAAGAATGCAAAGAAGAAGATTAATGTTTAATAGACAGTGGGTGCTCATCTCATATGACCGAAGATCAAAGAAAATTTGTCATCTTGAAGAAAAAGGGTGGAAATGTTTCATTTGGAGATGATTAATCTACCAAAATACTTGGAAAAGGAACTATAAAGGTTGGAAGTGAAAATTTAAAAGAAGGAAAAGTTCTATTGGTTAAAGATCTGAAGCATAATCTCCTCAGTGTCAGCAAAATATGTGATCAAGGATACACTTTTACATTTGACTCCCGAAAATGTAAAATCAGAGAAAATAACTCAAGAATATTGGTTGCAACTACAACAAGAAGCTTGAACAACATATACATCCTAGACATGAAGAAGAGAGAGAAGACATAAGCCACAAAAAAGGATTCCAAGGAATAAAAAGTCCCAAAGACCAAAATTAAGGATGCAGTATTATTGAGTGCCACATGTTCAGGGGGGGAAGCCCCAAAGACGAGAGTTACATTTTTCTATTAAACTAAGGGGGCGAATCCCTACCCTTTTCCATTGATGTCAAAGGGGGGAGAGAAATTGGTATCATGATGATAGGGGGAACATGAGTGTTGCCATCAATGACAAAAGGGGAGATTGTTGGAAGATTGGTTGTTGTCATTGATGTCATCCCTAGTCATTAGTTTTGGACCGCATGATTGATGAAGGTATTTGGACATGAAGGAAATGAACATGAAGATACAAAACCCATGGATGGATAGTATACATCATGTTGTTTCTGGTGGTAGGTGGCACGTCATGTGGATGCTCATGGTTGAGAAGAAATGAATTTTTGAATATGACAAAGTGAATTGAAGAAGAAAGTGTCAGGTCGACCCTAATGTTAAAATGAAGTGAAATAAAGGGTATAAATACATATCATTATACATTCATTTAACAAACAAGTTGAATTTCATAGGAAATATGAAGTAAAGAAGGTCAGATTACAAGGGATGATGAAGTATTTTGGTGATGTGTTCTAAGGTATGTTATTTGCAGGTCATCTTACCATTTTCGCTATAAGGTTTTTTATACAAAAATTCAAATGGTGAAATTGATATGGTATTGAGAAGACATATCTAGGTACCTGTGGTAAAAAAATCATCTCTTATTCGCTATAATTTTGTAGATACATTATGTGGAAGATAGGGTTTTTGACTAGTCCTGAAGCTAATCATAAACAAGTGTTCTGGGTAAAACAATCATAACTTCTTCATAGAGAATCCAAATGAAGTGATACCAATTTCATTGGAAATAGTACATGATCTGGTTTACTGTGTGTGAGTTTCTTAATATGATGTTAAATATTGTGCGCAGGGCATTCTGTACAAGTTCATTCTCCTAAATAAACCAGAATTGAATAAGGTCTACCATTCTCTCTATAACTTCTTTTTGGGGAGGATTCAAGGAGTGAAACTTGAAAGAGTTTCGGAGAATAGATTGATTAATATTATCTATAGGATCAGAGTATTCCAAGAATTGAAGAATTTTAGAAGTTGAAGAAGTCTCTGGAAGCATTATCAGGTTCTATGTGGTGGTTGGTTGATGCTGATGATTTAATGTAAAGTTTTATTATCTCTCATATATTCTTGAGTGGAAGGAAGGGGAAAGTATGGAGAGGTCAACCCTCTCTTGATATTGGAGGATTTTATATTCCTCTTGGATGTTTATCCCTCCCTTTATATTTGAAAGTTGTAGCTACCTTTGGAAGTCATTACTTCCCTTGAACAATAACTATTGATTATTTCAAATATATTGTGCATGGTGTATTGTGGTGTATTGGTGTAACTCTTATACTATTGTTCATTTCCCATTGGATATAATTGAATGGTTTAAGTATAAGTTGAAAAAGGTTTTAAATTGCACTTGATATTGATTCACCCCCCTCTCAGTATCAATAATAACAATTTTTATAGGTCCTTGGAGAATAAGGTGTTGTTGATTTTTGGGCCCACCATATGGGAGAGATGGAATTCCTAGAATTCCAACCTCAAAAAAGAATTGATGGATTATCTCGAAATCCTTTTTGGTGTAGACACATTTAATAAGACCTTGGCCACCGCCACAACTATCCAATATTTAAAATATACATGAAAAATGTATAGGAAGAACTTGAAACAAAATGATAGGTACGAGCGTCCTCTGATGATTCCAAAGAGGGAGTGGAAGGATCTCATTGAGGATGGAGAAGAGAATAAATTGACAGATGAAGGGAAAATGCACTCTGGTCCTAGAAGGTAAATTATAATTTCAATTCAATACCTTCAATTTTTTTTAGATGGACGTAAAATTTTGGTATATATTAACATACTTGAAACTTTTGATGATAGGTTGACTGACACGTCAAAGGAAACAAAATCAAGGCTTACCAAATGTGTCTAGCACAGGCTAGGCCAGGGCAGCTACTTGAAGTTGCAGTCACAAATTGTAAGTACCTAAGTATATTATTTGTATCTCCTTAAAAATTTTAGGTAATTGCATCGAATAACGTTAAAAATAAATACTCTTATGCAATGCAAGGTGGTGATTTTGGCACTAAAACCACGGAGGAATATGTCCATCTTGGTTACAAGTACTTCAATAAAGTTGTAGTTGAACACCGAAAAAGATTGGCGAAGATACCAAGAACCACTTTCTAGGATAAGGTAAATAAAATTCAATCCACATTAACCTTTATTATTAATATAATACAATCATGTTGGATCTTATTAATATTTACAACTTTGTTTTAATCAAGGGAGCAACACTATCAACGAGCGCACTAGAATTGGAAAGCAGTGTGTTGATAGAAGTTTGCAACTAGAAGATGGTTCTCCCATGCAGTCTCAATTTTCCACGTGGGTGCAACCCCATGATGGTGTTATGACCCAGCTGACACATGATAGTAATATGGTTGTATTTTAATCATATACTTAATAATTTCGTAGTTATACATTTTGTACTTCTATTTTTTTTACTTATACATTTATGATTGTCCTTATAAAGTTTGTGGTCTCAATGGAAGAGAATGTTGTACTTGAGGCTCATACAATTGAAGAGGAGAAGGTGGGGGAAACCATTCGAACGGTGTCGATCAGTGCACTAGGTAAATAATGACATTGCAAGTGTTTGTTTTAATATTACTGAACTAGTTCAATGATATTTAAAAACTGGCCATTTAAATTTTGTATTTTGTTCTTTTGTACATGATGCTTCATCACAACATCCTCCATTACACCATGAGTACCCTATGAATAGGCGTTCTCTGTGTGAGAGGATGCAATCAAAATCAGATTTTTAAGAGCACCCAGAGAATAAAGATGTAGATATTTATGAAATTATTAGGAACTATAGAGCTAAGAAGAAGAGGTCAGATAAAAGTACTAAATGATGATGTACATGAATATTTTAATAATTATTTAATATAAAATATATTTTCACCATGTTCTTCTCACTCCAAATGGATCAAGGAAACATTTTATTTCATTTTAAACAATTGTGAATATTGGTATGTATATATGTTTGTTTTTTATGTAAATATTTGAATAGATTTATATGTTGGGTATTGGGGAATTGAGAGTGATGTAAGGGGGGGGAGGGGACATAGGATCTTCTGCCTTCATGTGGTTGGCCCTGTTCAGTAGATAATAATTTATTGGAGTTGTTTAATCTTGGAGCAAACCTCCCTTCATCCAACAGAGCAACAACAAAGTCAATGTTGACTATGTTGTCGCTACTTCAAATCAAGGGAGGCAGTTTGATCAAATATTAGATGCGTGGCTCCAATAAATTATTCTTAAAACCAAGAGGAACTCATTCAGGTATGTTCTGACACTCTCGTAAAAATGAATCTTAGAGTAAATAATCTGTTACAAATATGACTTGTATTGCTTTTTTAGATATTTATGGAGGTTGAATGATTTTGGCAAGTACTTTAAGATCTTTCTTCATCGACCGAGGGAAGATCAATACTAACAGAGGGTCATATAAATGAAGAGAAACATGTGGGGTAAACCATTCAAACTGTATTTTCAACCATTTCATCATATCAGGTGTGATTGCTCCTTTACATATAGTTTATATAACCATCAATTCTAGTTATGTTTAATGTTTTATGAATTGTTATGTTCCATTGCTAAATTAAAAAAATCACCATTTAGGTATGTATAATATTTTGATTATTTCCTCTAGATATTATGGTTCTGTCAGTGTAGGTGTATGGTTAACTAATGGATGAATTATAACATGAATGTATGGTTCACCATATCCATAATAAAGTGATGGTTTCTTTACCATCCCCATGCTAACACTAGTACATTTGGGTCAAATTTTGACAGCACGTTTGATGCAATTGCCACTTTATATTGTTGTGAGAACGAAAAATAATAGACCCCCTCAAACATCGTTTCATGTGATGTCACTTTTTCGATGCCATATATATGATCTCTATTGTTACATTTTATGTGGACACATGTCATCACATATTTGATTGTCCAAACCCCATATATTGATTTGTCATCTTGGATTTGATTGTCAAAACCCCGTGAAAACGAACCCCACACATACTCAATCCATAGAGGAAAGGTATTACAACAACATCATTTGATAGAAGAGGCTGAGAGACAGGTAAAACCACGTGACAATAATGTCCAAAGAAAGAGAAGACCCGAAAACTCGCCACAACGATAGAGGAGGACTTATCTGGCCACTATCCGACAGTGACTGCGTCATGGAGTGGATACATTTTAGCTTTGAACATGATTCCAAAAATGTTAGTTTCTTTCTATCATTTTCATTCCTTTTTGGCCTCTTAGAAAGGTTTTTAGAAGTGTTTTTAGCCTCTTAGAACTTAGAAGGGTTTTTAGAAAATCCCTCTATGACTTTGCTTTCCTTTATGTCTCCTTCTTGAGTTTTACCTTGCATTTTTCATATGTAATTTCACAACGAAAACTAGGTATTGACTTATTGATACCCTAACATGACTCCTCTTAGTGATTTATGGGATTCCTCAATTTTTTCCTACAATCCATGACCGAACTAAATCTTGGTTCCATCATTCTATATCGATCCTTTAGTTCCTTGGATCTTAGAACTATTGCAATTATTCCCTAAACATTTCCTCAAACTTACACTTCAACCATTCAAACAAATCAAGAACGAATCCTAAGAAAACAAACAAGCCAAGAACATGTCATTAATTCAATGTTGAGTTTGAGTAGTTCCACCATTTTCCATTGATTAACAATAGGCGTGGTGTTATTATTTGTAGATGGGGAAGGTTTCCATATTTGATAGAATGTAATTTACTAGCTAGACATTTCTCAATAATGTATTTACATGAGATAGGGTACTATTTGAAAAATCTATATGACTCCTTAGGATGTGGTGCATTCATTATTAAACAAATCATAGAGTTTGTTTCTTGTCAAGACATTGGGCATGCGAATGAATTGATAATTTAGTAATTAAATCATTTTTGAATTCATTTCCCTCCTATTCCAAGGTCACAAAGTTCGTTACATGTGTGCTAAATCACCATTATTTTGATTTTGAGTTACCAAAAGTCATGGCTAAAATTTAACTTAATTCTTATTAGGTACCCGCAATCTTATATAATTCACATAGAATGTTATCAAGCCCCAATAGATATTTGTCATCATCCATTTCCATCAAATTAGATGTATTTCCATGCAAATTTTGTCCTAATTACACATCCTCTCATGCTCAATTTATAGGTTACATGGTATAACATTGA
>JZKD02S1708620.1:425781-444726 GCA_000966675.3 Picea glauca
ACACAACAATGGAAATGGAAAGAATAAACATGAAAAAATGAGGTGCATGTTATTGGTCCCATTAAAAATTAAAATTACAATGGTTTTTGGATCTATCCTTCCCTTCCCTTCTTACCCTCTCCCCTTATTACACATATACATTACCTCATCAAAATAAAATATCATAATAATCATAAGTAATTCCTACCCTCCCAAAGTTTTACCATGATTTCACTACATCCATACCTTCAAAAGGTTGTATGTCCCTTTCACTCAACCATCATTGTCAAATCACTATTTATTTGTCACCCATTCACTCTCAATGATGGAGAGAGTGAATGGGATATGGAGAAATCGTCACAAGACAATGATGGATTCAATGAAATGGACATATGACCATTTGGATGTGTGGATGTAGTGAAATCATGGTACAATTTTTGGTGAAATCATGTTACAAATTTCTGGATCCAACTCCAAATCACATATTTTGAAGAGGTACAAATTTTTAAATTTAATTATAATTCACTAGTCATTTTTCAACATGAAGTATCTTTGTTTGAGAGAAACACTTTAGATCAATCCTTCCTCTATTATCTTTCCATAGAAAGAAAAATTAATATATTCCGTCATCCTCATGGCTCGAGTTAATATAGGGTTAAGTATTGAGTATAAGTTATGCCCAATATTAGATGCAACTAGGGTTGTCTATTTCATGGTCTACATCAAGCTCTCGGTCATTGTCTAAATCTATATCTATCTCTATGTGGTGGTCTAGGTCATGGCCTATGCCAATCTATGGGTCTGGTGACAAGATATTTGGAGGAATGGAACCTACTTAAATCAACATTATGATTGTTTGGAGTCTTAGAGATTATGAGATTGCAATGCACCCAAATTGAAAGGACCGTTTGGAGGCGGAGAGATATTAAGATTTCAATGAACCATTTGGAGGTCCATACATAATGAGATTGCAGTAAACCTGACTTGAAATGACCGTGTGAGGCAGAAAGGCTTTGATCATATTTTTTTCTTATTTTTTTTCAAATTCTAAACGCCAAAATCATTGTCATTCATTTCCCTTGAGCCCATACAACCCCTAGTGTTGTAATATTGGCTCTGATACCAATCGTAACATACCCAACCACCTGTGTACACTATTAGGATTGTGGGGTAATTAAAATTTTCCTCACCTTTTTCTTAATGGAAATGTTTATTCAAAACCACAGAGGCCACAATGGAGAAGAAAGATCTCAATTTGAGGACATCCTATCTGCTCCTCATGTAATTTTTGTTTCTAATTCATTTCTAGAGTTCTTTTGGACTGTATTGATGGGAATATACAATCAGATTCTCATAAAGAAATAAATTCCTTAAGAGTTGTGAACATTTCTCCTAAAAAATCTATAAGGAAGGATCCCAATACTTTGTGTAGCAGGGCTTCCATGAGAAAATGTAATGTCCCTACTTTGGGACATCATCACAGTGCAGAGGTTTATGATGACTAGAGTAGCCAGATGGATGTTAGAGAAAGTACAGGGGTTATTGAGAGGAATTTTGGGGTCCATCTTGCAATTCTCATCATATTCCATCATTATGATCCATTTCGCATAGGTCAGCTTTGGTTGCATTGCATTCCAACGATTTCCATGATTTTGACTATTTTGAGCTATAAGTTAATTAAATTGACTAAAGAGGTCATTTTGGGCACATTACTTGGAGGAACCTCTCAGTGTAATAGATCATTAGAATCGAGATAAGCAACAATATAGGATGGGATGGTGAGAAGTGACTTTCAGTGGCGAGGGAAGCCACAAGGAGAGATAAGGAGCTTTTCAGAGGTAACAAGGTTAATCAATTAATTAAAGTGATTTAATTAATTAATTAAGTATTAATAAAATCAAAGTCACTTTGGAGGGACAAGGTGAGACAAAAAGTGTAAAGGAAAGGCAAGGGCCTCTACTCATTCATTAATGTATGATCATATTTTGATATTTGGCTTTTAGTTAGTGAGCCCAACATTGGGGGTTTTGAGGGTTTTGACTTAACAAACCCTAGAGGATGATTCGGTGGTGAAATATTCCACCTATATTGTCCCAAGATTGGTCTCGGAGATGCAATACGCTCCCACACCATTCTATTTCCAGATCTACTCAGTTGTAGGAGGATTCTACATTAGTTAGATGTGCAGATAGAAAGAGGGCACACTAGTTGAGGGTTTCCAACAAGAGGGGTGCACCATCCATTAAGTGAGGATTCATTCTAGCTGAGGAGAAGAGATTTTTGGAATTCCAGGTATTGGGTTTTTCTTGCAAGTGTCTTGGCATCATTCTTGGTTGTTTTTGGAGGCATTTCAGTGGAGGTTTTATTTGTATTGAGATTGGGACAATTTCCCAAGAGGAGGGTGCACCATTTCTTGGAGGGTGGCTAGATCCAAGGTTCTAGTAGGTCCTTTGATGATTTGAGCACTTGGGTTTCCATTGCATCATCCCGATCTATCATTCTATCCAACTTGTGGAGCTATTGGAGGTCTCTAGGAGAGAGGCCAAATTATTAGGGTTTCAACCATCCAGGAGAGCGCACCACACATTGGAGGAGATTCAGATCCATAGGGTTTGAGAGGGATCTTGGAGATTCGGGCACCTGGGTTGTTCTTGCCATCACTCGATCTACTATTTGGAAACTTTCTTGGGGTGATTGGACACATTTGGCAGTAGGGCCGAATTGTTGAGGAGCTTTAGCATTCCAGCAGGACGTGGCATCATCCATTTAGGGTTTTTGCACTTCATAAGACCAGATCTACCTTGGCATTGGTCTTCATCTCTTATCCATCCTTTGGATTCTTATTTGGTATTGCCAGGAGATTTTTGTAGCAGCTCATACTTCTATCTTGGAGCCATCTATTGAGCATTCTAGATCGACATCTTCATTGTAGCAGGTTCCTCTATTTCATGAATAAAGTCATATTTGGGATGTTTTGTCTTGTCTATCATATTGCATATGGTTGAGGTATGTTCCATCATTGTATTTTATTTTTATTTGCTGCAACACACATATAAACACATCAGCAAAACCCTAAACGTAACTATAAGAAAAGTGTTTGCCGAAACACCACAACTAGAAAAAGATTTTAAGGACACCCAAAACCATGATGATCCTGGCATAATGGTTTGGGATTGTTATAGTGGTATCAGAGCTTAGATTCCTTCCAGCTAGTGGGAATTAGCACATACATATAGAGCCATAAGGGGATATGGATAGGATGTGCCTTGCGATATCATGTTTGGAGATCATTTATCATGGCCTTAGCGAGGAAACTAGGGCTATAATAACCTTCCCAAAGTATGCAGCCTACAGAAATCCCCATTAGAGCGAAGTGGATATTTTACATGGGATCCTAATAGCAGATAAAAAGAGAAAAGAAGAATCTATATGGTGGGAATAACAGAGAGATTCCACGTCGATTAGGAGCACACAACCTTGCCACTATTGCAAGGGGTCGTGGGAACCAGATCATAGGTTTCAGGAGTAAGGATCAGAAGCACACTATTGAGGCACACTATGATAGTGATGATGAGATGTGTGAGGATGGAGCAATAGATGATGATTTGGGATAGTCTGATGATTATAGTGACTCTTCCACAGAGGTTAGTGATAGTGACTCTCGTACAGAGGATGATGCTACTAGCATGCTTGAGGTGGAGGATGACCCTTGTGTAGTGGAAAGGCAGTTGGATGGACAGGATGACAGCACCAATGTCTCAGCAGACATATCACATACCATTGATGACCTTACACCTCAGCAAAGTGGTGACACTAGTGAGGATTCACACGTGTTAGCACCTAGATATGATGAGTTTCCTATTATGGTCGTGACACATATGTCATCCTTCCAGATACCCCTGATAGCCACGTCATATGAGGAGGTCAGTGGCATATCAGATAGGGTTGATGAGCCTTGTGTGAGGGATGCACACCACAGACATGTAGATCCACCTATCTAGGAGGAGATGCAGGGAGTATAGACAAGGGACCTTACACATATAGATCAACATGGGGAGATTGAGTCACAACTATTGGAGACTCCATTAATTGAGTAGATTGCAGAGACTGACAGGTTGATGGAGCACTTACTTCCAGGATCGTCCTGCAATGATGAGGATGCACTCTTTAGTATTTAGGATGACCATAGAACGTTTCTAGATACATCTCTATGGGATCTAGGTGTAGATGATAGCAACAGGTTGAGTGCATAGGAGGATACGGCTGCTCATACAAGATACAATTTGATTCAGGGGGATATAGCATCTAGTAATGGGATGTAGTGGCATACAAGAGTACCCAACAACACAATAGACAGTGGGTAGTTCATCACATTATCTTATGCAGAGAATGTCTTTGGGGACTCTAGAGTTGACATTAGCAGGACTGACAGTGGCAGTGAGGGATATGAGGTGGCACCTCAGCATGACCATGATCGAGAGTCACACCACTTAGTAGCACAGTTGAGAGTCAGTGAGGATATGATCATGAGAGCCACCAGGCTTAGTGATGACATGCATGCATTGATGGAAGATTACTGTTGGAGAGCATCAGTGGCACATGGTAGTGCAGATGAGGGATTTGACATGGATGACTTTCATACTCTCATGGAGAGAGTATCCATGATGAGGAACAATTACCAGCAGTTGTTGACTGATAGGGACTACCTATTTAGGATTGGTGAGATGTATCATGAGGCTCTGAGGGAGAAGGAGTTGGAGATGGATTGAATCACTCACAAGTTGGAGAGCACTCGAGGATTCTTGAGAGGCACACAGAAAGCCCTTCAAGAATTAGGGTCTAGATCAGATGAGTCTCTTGAGGAGATTCGTCAGAGATCGACTTCATCTATCTTAGTGGACACTCATATGTATCAGTCAGTCACGTTGATAGAGGATGTTTGTGATCTAGCAGAGGAGCACCCATTGATGGAGGACACTTCCACTTATGTTCTGAGAGTGGTTGACCTCCATGTAGAGGTTGATCTAGCAGTATGCCCAAGATCTATGATGAAACATGAGTCTATGGGAGACGACATGAGTATGTCAGAGCATACAGTTATGAGTGATAGCTCACAGGTACCTTCCGATATGTATGGTGGGATTCATAGGGGTATACTACCTTGCAGGGAGGAGACACACTTAGGGGAGAATGCATATTTCAATCCTTCACAGCAGCATATGGTTATGAGATCTCACCTTCACCATTTCAGTAGTTGCATGGGTGATCGGAGATGGATATTGGATTACCATCAATTGGAGGAGTTACTTCTGGTTGTGCCTGATGATTGGAGTTTAGTGATGGCTACAGGCGAGCAGTTATCAGGGGTACATATAGAAATGCTCTTGGCTGAGTCCTTAGGATTGACCAAGGCAGGTGGTATTTTTCAACCCTATAGTCAGCTACAGATATCTCTGTTACCTTTTCACGACACATTTATCATTGACAATAGCATGAGGAAAGATAGACTATGGCAGAGGGCATGGAGAGTGATTAGGCTGAGACCACATGACATGAGTAGTTTTATGGCATACAATAGGTTAGAGGTGGATCGTCATGAGCAACCAGCTGAGATTTGGTGCATTATGGTGAGCACCATAGGCCAGGTGATAGAATATGAGCATATAGGGCTTCCGACAATGATCAGTCTAACATAGGAAAAGCTAGCGGAGACTAAAAGTGATAAACTTCTAGGGTTTCCATGGGATTTGGGAGTTCACTGGGTTAGCAGGATGTTTCGCTACATGATGACCTAGGTTGCGCTAGAGAGCCACATACTTTACCAGGGGTTGATTTGGAGAGGGCCTGCAGGTTTTTGTCCGATAGAGCAAGGCAACTTTTTACTCTTTATCAGTGTGATCAAACATAGAGGTGGGTGGATAGGTACTACTTCTACAGGGACATTTTTACAGGTACAGTTTTTGGACAACAGGTCCAACGGTCATAGGTATTTCAGCATGAGGACCCAGGAGAGGAGGATCTAGTATGTATGCAGGGGGCAGACAGTCATAGTCAGATTAGTGCAAGGCTAGCATGGTGATATTTGACAAAGGTTAGCATGGGACCCAGGGATTGCAGGATTGAGAATTTCACTGACTGACAGGGGAGAGTGGACCATTGTAGGGGAAATTTATTCTAACTTTCCATTGAGTTTCATTGTTGAGAGGAGCGCATCGCTTATGGGTGTCTCACGAAGGTCTTGCAGCACCTCATTCTGGCATCAACATGTGCAGTTGATGGAGGCCATATGGATCTTGGTAGAGAGTTGGAGGATGGATTCATTTCAATATGAGGCCATGTGTCATATGTAGGAGACTCCTAAAGTTGGTATATTTCAGGGTTATACTTCCAAGGCGCTAACAGTTCATGACTTGAGATGGGACCCAGGGGGAAGAGTGTATGAGTGTTCATCCTTATATGGGTTCTACTGTGTACCCCATAGGTGGAAATGGGATCCTAGTATTTTATTTGAGGGGATTTGGTTATTGCTTGAGGACAAGCAATTTTCTAGCCGGGAGGACTATAATGTCCCCACTTTGGGACATCATCACAGTGTAGAGGTATATGATGACCAAAGTAGCCAGATGGATGTTAGAGTGAGTACAGGGGTTATTGAGAGGCATTTTGGGGTCCATCTTTCATTTCTCATCATATTCCATCATTATGAGCCATTCTGCACAGGTTGGCTTTGGTTGTGTAGCATTCCGACGATTTCCATGATTTTGACTATTTTGAGCTATAAGTTAATTAAATTCACTAAAGAGGTCATTTTGGGCACATTACTTGGAGGAACCTCTCAGTGTAATTTCTCATTGGAATCAAGAGAAGAAAAACTACAGGATGGGATGGTGAGAAGTGGCTTTTAGTGGCCAGGGAATCCACAATGAGAGATAAGGAGCTTTTCAGAGGTAAAAAGGTTAATTAATTAATTAAAGTGATTTAATTAATTAATTAAATATTAATAAAATGAAAGTCACTGGGGAGGGACAAGGTGAGCCAAAAAGTATAAAGTAAAGGCAAGGGCCTCTACTCATTCATTCATGGATGATCATATTTTGATATCTGGCTTTTAGCTAGTGAGCCCAACATTGGGGGTTTTGAGGGTTTTGACTTAACAAACCCTAGAGGATGATTCGGTGGTGAAATATTCCACCTAGCTTGTCCCAATATTTGTCTTGGAGATGAAATACGCTCCCACACCATTCTAGTTCTATATCTACTCAGTTGCAGGAGGATTCTACATCAGTTACATGTGCAGATAGAGAGAGGGTGCAATAGTTGAGGGTTTCCAACAAGAGGGGCACACCATCCATTGAGGGAGGATTCATTCTAGTTGAGGAGAAGAGATTTTGGGAATTCTAGGTATTGGGTTTTCCTTGCAGGTGTCTTGGCATCATTCTTGGTTATTTTCGAAGGCATTTCAGCGGAGGGTTTATTTGTATTGAGATTGGGACGATTTCCCAAGAGGAGAGCACACCATTTCTTAGAGGGTGAGTAGATCCAAGGGTCTAATAGGTCCTTTTTTTATTTGAGAACTTGGGTTTCCATTGTAGCATCTCGATCTATCATTGTAGCCAATTTGTGGAGCTATTGGAGGTCTCTAAGAGAGAGGCCAAATTACTAGGATTTTAGCCATCCAGGAGTGCGCACTAGACATTGGAGGAGATTCAGATCCATAGGTTTTGAGAGGGATCTTGGATATTCGAGCATCTAGGTTGTTCTTTCCATCACCCGATCTACTGTTTGGAATCTTTCTTGGGTCTTATTTGACACATTTGGAAGCAAGGTTGAATTGTTGAGGAGCTTCAGCGTTCTAGCAGGATGTGGCATCATCCAGTTAGGGTTTATGCACTTCATACGACCAGATCTACCTTGGTATTGGTATTCATCTCTTATCCATCCTTTGGAGGCTTATTTGGTATTGCCAGGAGCTTTTTGTAGTAGCTCATACTTCTATCTTGGAGCCATCTATCGAGCATTCTAGATCGGCATCTTCATTGTAGCAGGTTCCTCTATTTCATGAATAAAGTCATATTTGGGATGTTTTGTCTTGTCTATCATATTGCATATGGTTGAGGTATGTTCCATCATTGTATCTTATTGTTATTTGCTGCAACACACATATAAACACATCAGTAAAACCCTAAACATAACTGTAAGCAAAGTGTTTGACGAAACACCACAACCAGAAAAAGATTTTAAGGACACCCAAAACCATAATGATCATGGCATAATGGCTTGGGATCGTTACAACAAAGAGACATTGTACTTGTATTTAATCCACTTCCATATCATCCTATATTTTCTCTATTAGTTTTCACTTAGTAACCCAAGCTCATACATTTCCACATGCAATCGAGATCCATTCCATCTCCATTATCTTGGAAAAGAAGAGTTGGACTATTGTCCCTAGGGTTCTGAATTTTGTCCACAATGACAAAAGTTGCACCATTTTCAAAATATTCAACTACATTATCAAGCAACTTCCAAATATCTCCAAATTCCCATGTGTGGGAAGTCGCATTAGAACGGAGGAATTTTGGATGTACTTGAACATGATACATGCCACCCGGTAAAGATCACTTTTGTTCATTTTGGGCATCATAATCCTCAGCTCTCCAAAATTGATTAAAACTTTTTTTATTTGAGTTTATACCTGAACAGTTCAGTCAAAGGAAAAATGAATGCAAATGATGTTCTCTTTGCAACATATTTTCTGATATCCACCCCTTCCCAGAAAATATAGAATATAACCCTAATCATAATCTGATCCGATATGACACCCCAAAGGGTGCACTCCAATATCACATCTTTCCACCTCAAACGATCATTTGAACTCGATTTTACTGCAATATCATGATGTATGGGCCTCCAAATGGTTCATTGCAATCTCACTATTTCTCTGCCTCCAAACGGTCCTCCTTTATGCAACGATACATTTTTTATCCTTTGGTACAATATGGAAGCTAATTAGTATCGCTATCTATATCAATTATAATAACATGGCTATAACATCTCCTCTCATTAGTGCAAGACTCAATATAACCATCATAAACTAGAGGACAACTTAGGTCAAAGGGAGTGAGTTTTTGGGTTATGACGTGGTTGCAAAAATAGAGCATCCATCGAAACAATCTTAAGCTAAAAAACACTTAACATCCCTCTAGCATAAAAAGGTATCAGTATGTATTGAATTAGCCAATGAGAAATGTGAACCAAAATTTAGCAAACTATCTTTGGGGAAAATCCAAAGTTGATTAGATGCATCATTGGGAACTTTAAGCATCTTCTCACTTCCTTCTCGGAAGAAAATGTCATCCAAATGGTAGGTTCCTAATGGATCATCCTTGCTCAATGATTATATTTGTCCTTGGATATGTTCCTTGGTGGTTTATATAATTCCCTATATGTGTCTAGGGCCCCTGGATGTGTTCTAGGGAATCCTTTCTCAGTTCTTGGATTGATCCTTAGATGTGTTCCTTGGTGGTTGATATAAGTCCCTAGATGTGTTCTAGGGCCCCTAGATGTATTCTAGGTAACCCTTCCCTAATTCATGGGTTGATCCTTGGTCTTGTACCTTGGTGGATAAGACCATATATGTGTTATAGGGACCCCAGATGTGTTCTAGGGAAACTTGGTCTTTGTCTAGGTAGATTCTTAGTGTAATATAGAGATGTGTTGATGTTTGATCCTCTTCCTTGTCAGAAAATTGTCTTAGGTTTATGTATAGTTGGTATGTATTGTTGGTTTTCATTGATTTCAACCATTTGAGAGTGATATTGTAGATTGATGTCAATCCTTGGAGAAAGTGCGGTAGCAAATTCTGGTAGCACACAGGTTTGGGTAATGGACCCAGGGTTGTTTCATGTATAATGTTATGAGTTTTAATATATTTTAAGGTAATAATATTCTATATGGATAGTACATGTCATTCCATTTTTGGTGGTATGTGGAACGTCGCATAACTCCTCACGGTTAGAGAGTTATGGCCATGTGAAGTTGGAGAACCAGGGTTTGGGTAATGGACCCAAGTTTGTTTGATAGATAACGGTATGAGTTTTGATATATTTTCAAGTAATATTATTCTATATGGATAGTTCATTTCATTCCATTTCCATTGGTATGTGTAACATCACATAACTCCTCACGATTAGAGAGTTATGGCCATGTGGAGTTGGAGAACCCTCATGACTCATCTAGAAGCCCCAAAAGGTCAAAGTAGTCAAAGTGGTTTAAGAGATTTTCAGAAGGTAAATAATAAATTGAAGTGATGAGTGTACTATAATTCAAATTGAATACAAAATAAATTATTTAAATAATAAATTTAATGGAGAAATTACTAAATTGGCAAATGGTTAGAAGTGGGTTAGCCCTAAAATAAGAAAAGTGGTTTAAGATGGTTTGAAGGTAACCCCTTGAGGTAAAGTGAAGTGATGAGTGTAATATAAGTCAAAGTGGATACAAAATAAATTATTTAAATAATAAATTTAATGGATAAATTACTAATTAGACAAGTGGTTAGAAGTTGGTTAACCCTAAAATAAGGAAAGTGGGTTAAGATGTTTAAAGGGTAACCCCTTGAGGAAGCTACATGAAAGTATAAATAAGAGGCAAGGCTCTCTGATTTTATATTACACTTGAGCATATTGAATATCTACAAGTGACTAAGGTAACCAAAGGATACCTAAGATGAATTTCAGAGAGAAGGTGAAGTAAAGAAGGCCAAATTCAAGGGAGGATAAATTATTTTGATGATGCTTTCTAAGGTATGTTATTTACAAGTCATCTCACCATTTTAGAAATAATTTTTTTTATAGAATTATTCAGACTGTGAAATTTATATTCCATTGATAAAACATATTCAAGTAGTTGTGGT
Organism: Picea glauca; assembly: GCA_000966675.3. Classification (NCBI taxonomy): domain Eukaryota; kingdom Viridiplantae; phylum Streptophyta; class Pinopsida; order Pinales; family Pinaceae; genus Picea; species Picea glauca. The sequence continues at coordinate 436,676 of JZKD02S1708620.1, forward strand.
ATGAATTTTATCTTGTGGTTCGTTGTCTTTTTGGAGTTACACTTCGTGGAAAATAGGGTTTGTGGCTAGTTCTGAAACTAGTCTAAAATAGGTGTTTCAGATAAAAACGATATAACTTCTTCATAAAAGATCCAAATTAAGTAAGATTTTTTTTTTGGTTAGATTACAGTCTATATTATTCTACATAAAATTTTCATATCCATACAACAAATATTCCTTGTGGGGCACGCTCTACAAGTTCCCTCTCTAGAATAAGCTAGAATTCAACAAGGTATGCTATTTTTGCTATAACTCCTTTTCTGAGAGGTTCCAAGTAGTGACACCTAGAGAAATTGCATAAAACACACTGAAGAACATATTGTGTACTATTTTCATATCTTTATTCATTAAAGGTACATAGTTATGATTATTTCAAGTTAGGGTTGTTGACTAATCCAAAACTAGTCATGTGAGACTAAATAAAAGTTTGATAAAAATGCTAGTCTCTTGTTGTTAAATTTAGGGAAGGTTTGCAGGTATGTGATCATATACACCAGGTATTTTACAGAGTTACAAATTAGATTTGGATGATGAAATTGATGAGGGATTTTGGTTGAGGTACATGTTGGGTACATGGTTGAGACAAGTAGTTGATGAGTTGACACATACATGAGGTGTATGGTTGATGATGTTGGTACATATTTATGAGTCATAGTTGATGAGTAGTTGATACATGATTGGTACATACTTGGCACATGGTTGGTTGCACTTGTTTATGGTAAAGGTTGATTACAGGTTGTTTGGTACAGGTTGGTGCATGGTTGGTGCACTTGTTGATGGTACAGGTTGAGGTACAGGTTGATACATGGTTCAGGTTTATTGGTACAGATTTAGAACAATATATATCACAGTGATAGTGTGAGAGTGGTTCCATCATTTTACTTCTACTTCAGGGCGGTTGGACGGGGCAAGGACAGGTCAATGTATCCACCTTCCAATTGTAGTCAGAGAACATAGGGGGTTGTAGCCTTCTTCTGGTTGTAGCCAGAGAATTGGGGAGATGGAATTTCCCTCAGGCTATAGCCTAAAAAACTAGGGGGTTGGAGCCTCCTTTCAGTTGCACCTGGAAAACAAAGGAATTTGGTGCTTCCAATGAATCTAATTCTTCAAGGCATATAACAAAAAACATTATATGGTTTTCTTCCTCTTTGAATTTCCACGTAAAACATTGTTGTACTATGTATGTGTATGATTGTTCATTTGTTCATTTCCTATTTACTCTAAAGTTATTGGATGACAATGCTATATTGATATAACACTTGGATTATATGGTTAAAAATGATTAAATTTTTCTATTAGTGATTCACTCCCCCTCTTAGTAATCCAACAATTGGTATTAGAGTTGGTTCCTTCAGAAATCCGTTTAACCACTGAAAGGTAGATCATGGAGAGAAACAACTTATATAAAATTGGAATACCGCAACTTGATGGACAAAAATATGCATTTTGGAGCATAAGGATGAAGACATATATACAGGAATAAGGATTTGAAATTTGGCAATCAATTGTAGATGGATACACAGTACCAGCGGTTTCGCCAACAAATGACAAAGTAGTGAAATTCAATCAGAAAAATTCCAAAGCCACAAATGCAATTATGAATGGTCTTAGTGAAACAGTATTCACCAAAGTTGCACATTGTAAATCCGCTAAAGAGATTTGGGACAAACTTCAAAATATTTATGAAGGAGATTCAAAAGTCAAAGCAACAAAGTTTCAAACTTATAGAGGTCAGTTTGAACAACTGAAGATGAAGGAAGATGAGAATATCCCATCTTACTTCTTATGAGCCGATGAAACAGTAAATGATATCATGGGATTGGGAGAATAAATTCAAGAATGTGTAACTATTCAAAATGTACTAAGATCTCTTCCTACGATATTTGACCTAAGATATCAAAAATTGAAGAAAGAGAAGACCTAAATTCAATAAACATGGACGATCTATATGGAATCTTCATAGCATATGAAATGAGAAATGAACAGAAAAATCCAGATGTAAAAGAAGAAAACTTCAAAGCATCCAAAATATCAAATAAAAAGAGTAAGCAACAATAAAAAGAACATAGCAGCAATAGTGACGTCTCGAAAGATGATGAAGAAGTGGCCAACTTTGTCAGAATACTGAACAAGGGAACTGACGGTAGGTATAGAGGTAATCTTCCTTTGATTTGTCTTAATTGTGATGGTATTGTTCATTTTGCTAACAAATTTCCTCATAAGAAAAAGATAAATGATGAAGGTAAATCAAAAAGAAAACAAACATATAAAGGCAAAAGAACCACAAACAAAGTTTTCAAGGAAATCTTGTGCTCCAAAGAAGACATCTCATCATCAAATGAAGATGAAGTCGGTGAAAGTGAGACAGAAAGGGTTCTAGTCATGGAAGTAGAAGACTTTGATAAAGAATACTTCGAAGTAGAATATGAAGAAGCCGAAGAAGAAATTGAAGAGGCAGAAGTTGACTACCGAGAGGAATTAATTAGTGCCATAGAAGTTATCAGAAGAGAAAAGAGGAAAAACAAGAAGCTACAAGCGGAACTAGACAAGAAAGAAGACACTCAAGAATTAGAAAAAATGATCACAGATTTGAAGGTTCAAATTGAAGAAGATAATATAATTGAAGAAGCACTCAAAGAACAACTAGAACAAAGAGACGAGATCATTGAAAATTTGGAAGAAGAGATTGTCACATTAAGAAAGGATCTTCAAAAGAAAAATATGCAGAATAGTTCAAAATTTTTGAATGACATTATCAATAGACAAAGGCCTGATCATGACATGTTTGGACTTGGATGCAATTAGACAGAAAAGGGATCAAACTCCAAAATAACAGAAGAAGAAACATATCCAAAAATATATGCACAAACAATCAAAGGGGATAGGAAGGTATACACAGAAAATTATAGGGACACTCCTCCACCGAGAAGACTCAGATTTCAAAATCAACGACCAACAGAAACATATCGGTCTCATAAAGAGGAAGAATTCATAAGAGCACCTCCTTTTAGAATATCTTCAAATCCCAGGTATCAAACTATATTTTTTGGTTTATGTTATGCATGTAATAATTTTGGACATAAAGTTGTGAACTGTAGAGCTAACAACAGGAACATAAACAACTTTGAAAGTCATACACAAAAGGGTTATCTAAGAAGGCCTAGTGAAACACAGAGAAGAAGTTACAACATGTTTGAATCATTGAGCACTTAAGTGAAGTGATACAAGTGTAAAAAATTTGGACACATGACCAAAGATTGTAGAATGACAATTCATCCTAGAGAACCACAATAGAACAACAAAAATCACAGATAGGAACCTCAAAAAAGGACATGGATAAGAAAGATGAATCAATACAACAGTGAAGAATGCACACTCACTCTACAAGCTAATAATAAGAAACATGGTTGGTATGTTGACAATGGTTGTTCAAAACACATGACATATCATAGAGTCAAGTTTCTTACGTTAAGAAAGGAAATAGATGGATCAGTCTCATTCAGAAATGATGATTCAGCCAAAATCATTGGAAAAGGCATAGTCAGAATTGGGAACAAGAATACAAAGGTAGAAAATGTTCTACTAGTAGAAGATATGAAAGATAATATTCTAAATTTGAGGAAAATGTGTGACCAAGTTCATAAATTTACTTTCGATTCACAAAAGTGCAAGATAAGAAAAGAAGGTTCAGGAAAATTGATTTCTACAGCTGCGAGAACTTCAAGGAACATATATGTGTTAAGTGAAATTGGAAATGAAAAGTGTTGTATAGGAAACGAAGATGAAAGTTGCTATGACATAGAAGAATGGGTCACATACATTTTGATAATGTTGTCAAAGTCATCAAAAGAGAATTAGTCAGAGAAATGCCCTAGATCACGAAACCAACCAACACTTTATGCAAGCATTGTCAACAAGGAAAGAAAATAAAGGTCACATTCAAATCAAATGAATATTCAACTACGAGACCACTGAAAATTGTGCATAATGATCTAGTTGGAACAACTACAACAAAGGGTTTAAAAGGAGAGAAATACTTTATGTTATTGGTTGATGATTATACAAGAACGACTGCAGTTTTCTTTCTAAAGAATAATTCATAAGCTTTTGAAAACTTCATGATCTACAAGGAAATGGTTGAAAATGAAATGGATTCAAAAATCAAATGTTTGAGATCTGATAATCGAGGAGAGTTCACTTCAAAGGAATTTATGGACTACTGTTGAAGTCATGGAATAAAAAGACAATTCTTCATTGCTAGGACACCTCAACAGAATGGAGTTGTTGAAAGAGAGAACAAGACAATACAAGAAATGGCTCAAACAATTCTAATGGATTCCAAATTGACAGATATTTTTTGGACATGGATAGTGCATACAACAATTCACATTCAAAACAAAGTAATGCTAAAAAAAACACTGACAAAAATCCCTACGAGCTATGGAAATGAATACCAACAAATGTGAGGCACTTCAGAGATTTTGGAAGCAAATGCTACATCAAAAAAAAAAAAATGATAGAATGGGAAAGTTTGATTCTCATGTGGAAAAATGATTAATTGTTGGTTACTCGAGTACAAGAAAAGAATACAAGTATTACAACCTAATATTTAACAAAGTTGTGGAAAGTATCAATGTAACAATTGATGAAACAGGTATACAAGAATTGAAGGAAGAAGAAAATGAATCAATGGAACAACTTTATGAAAAAGAGACAAAAGATGAAAAAGAAGGGGAAGACGAAGAGGATCCGACATAACCAAAGGAGAAAGTTCATCAAGTGACTCCAAAGACATATAGTATATGAATACAAAAGAATCATCCTTCATATCATATTATCGAAAACAAAGATGCAGGAGTTGAGACTAGAAGAAGAATGTGTTCACTAGAAAAAAATGCACCTAGCACTCACATCTACGATTGAACCAACATATTTTGAAGGGTCCAGGAAGGATGAATTTTGGAATAAGGACATGGATGAAGAATTGGATCAAATAGATAAAAATGACACTAGGAATTCGTTCCACGACCAAAGGATAAGAATGTGATCGGCACAAAGTGGGTTTATAGGAATAAATTGAATGAAGATGGATAGGTTACAAGGAACAAATCTAGATTGGTATGTAAAGGAAATGCACAGGTTGAGAGAATGGAAGCAGTATCAGATAGACACATGTTTTTAGCTTATGCATGCTCCAAAAATATTAAAGTGTATCATATGGACGTAATACTATATTTTCTGAATGGGGAACTTGAAGAAGAAATCTACATTGAACAACTAGAAGGATTTTAGTTGTCAGAGAACACAGATTATGTGTGTAAATTAAAGAAGGCCTTGTATGATCTAAAACATGCTCCTAGAGCATGGTACTCTAGATTGGATAAATATCTACAAATGGCAGGGTTCATAAAAGGAAGTGCAAAAAACAACCTCTACGTCAAGGTAAGTCAGGATAGTATTGTATTAATTGGAGTTTACGTTGATGATATTATTTTTTCTAGTGATGATGACATGTTAAGCCAGAATGTTTCAAAGGGTATGAAGAATGAATTTGAAATGTCATTACTTGGAGAAATATTTTTCTTTCTGGGATTTCAGATACGTCAAATCAACCAAGGAATTTTTATTTTTCAAACCAAGTATATCAAATAAATTCTAAAGAGGTTCAGAATGAAAGATTGCAAACTAGTTATCACTCCCATGCAAACCAGTTACAAGTTAAGAAAATATGATGATTAGAAGTCTACAGATCAAAGGAAATATAGGACAATGATTGGTATCCTACTATATGTGACAACATCCAGACCAGATATAATGCAGGTAGTTGGAAATGTGGCACGATTTCAAGTAGCACCAAGGGAATAACATGTATTAGCAGTGAAGAGGATTTTCAGATATCTGAAAGGAACATAAGAGTTTGGATTATGGTATCCAAAAGGAAAGGATCTATCACTTATTGCCTACACAGATGCATATTGGGCAGGTTGTATTGATGACTGATGAAGCACAAGTGGAGAAGCATTCTACTTGGGTGAGTATTTAGTATCGTGACTAAGAAAGAAACAATCATTTGTATCTTTATCTACAGCCGATGAAGATTATATTGCAGCAACAATATGTTGTACACGAGTTCTTTGGATGAAAAAAACTTTGACAGATATGAAGATTGAGTATGATGAGCCCATTCCAATCTATTGTTAAAATACAAGTGCCATCAATATCTCAAAGAACCCGTTGATGCACTCCAAGACGATGCACATTCCAATCAAGTATCACTTTCTATGGGAACAGGTTGCAAAGAAGAACATTAGAGTTGAAAATGTGGGAACAAAAGAACACGTGGCATACATCTTTACAAAACCACTTCCACGGGAAGCCCTTGAGTATCTTCTCTAGAGAATAGGAGTAATTTATACTCCAAAATGAATTTTTTTGAATGCTTATCTTATATGTCTTAGATGTACATGAGGAAGAACCATAAATAGGAAAAAGGGGGAGAGATTTATCAGATGCAAAGGTAAAGGCTTGGAGAGAGAGCATAGAGACATGTTTCCAAGGGGAGTGATTGTCACAAGGGAAGAATGAGAGATATGACTTTAAAGTGATACTCTTTGTCAAAGGGGGAGGTAGTATTCATATGAAGGGAGAGAGAGTAATCAGAGGCTTATAAACAAAAAGAAAAATCAAAGGCATATAGATATGGGGAGAAATCCCAAGGAGAGTTCAGTCAGGGGGAGAATCCCTAAAGGGAGATACCCTTTTCCATTGATGTCAAAGGGGGAGATATAGAAACATTCATGAGGAGTATAAGCATGAATATTATCATGACTAAGTGTTGCCATCAATGTTGGTGTTTCCATCAATGACAAAGGGGGATATTGTCAGACAATTAGCTTAGGTTTATGGATAGTTGGTATGGATTTTTGGTTTTCATTTATGTTAATCATTGGAGAGTGATATTTTAGATTGATTTCAACCCTTGGAGAAAGTCCGGTAGATAATTATAGTAGCAGAAAGGTTTGGGTAATGGACCCAAGGTTGTTTCATGTATAATGGTATGAATTTTAATATATTTGAATATCAGACTATTCTAGAGGGATAGTACATGTCATTACATTTCTGGTGGTATGTGGAACATTGCATAAATCCTCACGGTTAGAGAGTTATGGCCATGTAAAGTTGGAGAACCAGGGTTTGGGTAATGAACCCAAGTTTGTTTGATGGATAACTGTATGAGTTTTGATATATTTTCAAGTAATATTGTTCTATATGGATATTACATTTCATTCCATTTCCATTGGTATGTGGAACTTCACATAGCTCCTCACGGTTAGAGAGTTATGGCCATGTGAAGTTGGAGAACCCTCATGAGTTATCTAGAAGCCCCAAGAGGTCAAAGTAGTCAAAGTGGTTTAAGAGATTTTTATAAGGTAAATAATAAAGTGAAGTGATGAGTGTACAATAATTCAAAGTGAATAAAAAATAAATTATGTAAATAATAAAGTTAATGGAGAAATTACTAAGTTTACAAGTGGTTAGAAGTGGGTTAGCCCTAAAATGAGGAAAGTGGTTTAAGATGGTTAGAAGGTAACCCCATGAGGTAAAGTGAAGTGATGAGTGTAATATAAGTCAAAGTGGATACAAAATAAATTATTTAAATAATAAGGTTAATGGATAAATTACTAATTGGACAAGTGGTTAGAAGTTGGTTAACCCTAAAAAAAGGAAAGTGAGTTAAGATGGTTAAAAGGTAGCCCCTTGAAGAAGCTACATGAAAGTATAAATAAGAGGCAAGGCTCTCTCATTTTATATTACACTTGAGAATATTGAATATCTACAGGTGAATAAGGTAACCAAAGGATATCTAAGTTGAATTTAAAAGAGAAGGTGAAGTAAAGAAGGCCGAAATTCAAGGGAGGATAAATTATTTTGATGATGCTTTCTAAGGTATGTTATTTATAGGTCATCTCACCATTTTCGAAATAACTTTTTTTTTCTAGAATGATATAGAA
>JZKD02S1708620.1:444776-511972 GCA_000966675.3 Picea glauca
AAGCTACATGAAAGTATAAATAAGAGGCAAGGCTCTCTCATTTTATATTACACTTGAGAATATTGAATATCTACAGGTGAATAAGGTAACCAAAGGATATCTAAGTTGAATTTAACAGAGAAGGTGAAGTAAAGAAGGCCGAAATTCAAGGGAGGATAACTTATTTTGATGATGCTTTCTAAGGTATGTTATTTATAGGTCATCTCACCATTTTCGAAATAACTTTTTTTTTTTTGAATGTTATAGAACGTAAAATTGATATGATAATGAGAAAACATATCCAAGTAGTTGTGGTACTAATTTCATCTTGTGAGTCATTTTATTTTTGGAGTTACACTCCATGGAAAATAGGGTTTGTGGCTAGTTCTGAAACTAATCTAAAACAAGTGTTTCAGGTAAAAACGTCATAAATTATTCATAATAGATCCAAATTAAGTAAGACAAAATGTGTTGGTTATAATACAGTCAGTAGTATTCTATGTAAAATTTTCATATCCATACAAAAAATATTCTCTTTGGGGCATGCTCTACAAGTTCACTATCTAGAATAAGCCAAAATTCAACAAGGTATTCCATTTATTCTATAACTCATTTTATGAGAGGTTCAAAGTAGTGAAACATGGAGGAACTGAATAAAACACATTGAATAACATTGTATATTATTTTTGGATCTTTATTCATTACAGGTACATAGTTATGATTATTTCAAGTTAGGGTTGTTAACTAATCCAAAACTAGTCATGTGAGACTAGATAAAAGCTTGATGAAAATGATAGTCTCTTGTTGTTAAAGTTAAGTAAGGTTTGCAGGTATGTGATCATATACTCTAGGTCTATTATAGAGTTACAAATTAGATTTGGATGATGAAATTGATGAGGGCTTTTCTCTGAGGTACATGTTGGGTACATGGTTGAGACAAGTAGTTGATGAGTTGACACATACATGAGGTGTATAGTTGGTGATGTTGGTACATATTGATGAGTCATGGCTAATGAATACAGGTTGATTACAGGTTGTTTGGTACAATTTGGTGTATGGTTGATGCATGTGTTTATGGTACAGGTTGATTGCAGATTAAGGCACAGGTTGATGCATGGTTCAGGTTTATTGGTACAAGTTTACAACAGTATATCTCATAGTGATAGTGTGACAGTGGTTCTATCATTCTACTTCTACTCCAGGGCAGTTGGATGGGGCAAGGATAGGTGGTTGTAGCCACCTTCCGGTTGTAGTCATAGATCATAGGGGGTTGTAGCCTCCTTCTGGTTGTAGCCAGAGAATTGGGGATTTGGAGCTTCCCTTAGGTTGTATCCTGAGAAACTAGGGGGTTGGATCCTCCTTCCAAATGCAGCTGGAAAACAAAGAAAGTCGGTGCTTCCAATGAATGTAATTCTTCAAGATATATAAGAAAAAGAATTATGTCATTTTCTCCCACTGTGGATTTCCATGTAAAATACTGGTGTATTGTGTATGTGTATGATTGTTCATTTGTTAATTTCTTATTTACTCTGAAGTTATTGGATGATAATGCTACATAGATATAACAATTGGATTATATGGTTAAACAATTGGATTATTTGGTGTATGGTTGATGCATGTGTTTATGGTACAGGTTGATTGCAGGTTAAGGTACAGGTTGATGCATGGTTCAGGTTTATTGGTACAAGTTTACAACAGTATATCTCAGAGTGATAGTGTGACAGTGGTTCTATCATTCTACTTCTACTCCAGGGAAGTTGGATGGGGCAAGGATAGGTGGTTGTAGCCACCTTCCGGTTGTAGTCATAGATCATAGGGGGTTGTAGCCTCCTTCTAGTTGTATCCAGAGAATTGGGGATTTGGAGCTTCCCTTAGGTTGTATCCTGAGAAACTAGGGGGTTGGATCCTCCTTCCAGATGCAGCTGGAAAACAAAGAAAGTTGGTGCTTCCAATGAATGTAATTCTTCAAGATATATAAGAAAAAGAATTATGTCATTTTCTCCCACTCTGGATTTCCACGTAAAATACTGGTGTATTGTGTATGTGTATGATTGTTCATTTGTTAATTTCTTATTTACTCTGAATTTATTGGATGATAATGCTACATAGATATAACAATTGGATTATATGGTTAAAAATGATTATATTGCTCTATTATTGATTCACCCCCCCTCTCAGTAATCCAACATTCCTCTCTCCTGGCATGGTCCATAAGACCTAGGAGTTCCTTTGAAGATGGACATGACCACATTGTTGATGGAACCCCTTATGCAGTGATGATAAATTTTATAGGTCATTATGAGACTCACGTGGACATATTTTGCAATTATGGACCCCCCCTTGACTTTGTCTTAAAAGGCACCCCCTTGTTGTTTTAAGTGATTGAGGTTTTATTTATGTGATTGGGGTTTTGTATGTGTTTAGGGTTTTTATAATTAATATTAATATTAATTTACATTTTAATTAATATTTATGTTAATTAAATGTCAATATTTAATTATAATTTTAAATTTCCATAACCCCTCTCCCTAACTATAAATAATACCCTACCCTCTAGAAATCCATTACACTCACACTCACTCACTCCTCACTCTCATATTTTCTACAACTACCTCATTTGTTCTCTCTTAATGATGGTGCGACTGGATTTTTGGACTATCTTTTCAGATCTGAGTTTTGTTTTGTTGGTGCAGCCTCTCCATTTGATGTAATAATTTTATATCTGAGTTTTGTTTGTTGGTGCAGCCTCTCTATTTGATGTAACAATTTTAGATCTAAGTTTTGTTGGTCCAGCCTCTCCATTTGATGTAACAATTTTAGATCTGAGTTTGTTGGTACAGCCTCCCCATTTGGTGTAACAATTTCATATCTGAGTTTTGTATTGGTCTTGGTATGGTGGGAGTGTTTATTCAGTGCTTCCTTCTTTTCATTTATGGAGGTTTTGATATGAACTGCTTGTTATGGAGGATTTTCTTCTTTGATATGGAGAGTTTTGTTGTCTCGGTTTTTGGGGTTCTTGTTGTCCATTCTTGTGGGGTACCTGGTTTTGTTTTATCACCTATGGTCAATACCTTGTTGTCCCTTCTTGTGGAGTACTTGTGGAAATTGTCTTGTGATGGTCTATACCTTGGGAAAATTGTTCCTACATCCTTATGATAGAGATCAAACCCTACAAGTTTTAACCATGAACCTAAAACTATTTTTGAGCATATTATGAAGGTTTTCATCCACACATGTGATAGGTACATATTTCTTAGATCAGGAGGTAATCTTGAGGTTTGTCTTTTCACTTAGAATTTTTTTTTATACTCAGAATTTAATTTAGATCTGTTTATTTATTTTCTCATATATGTTGATCTTGTGAATAGAAAAATAAAAAGGCATTATTTATTTCTATTTTTCCCTAATTCTAACAATTTTTCTATGACTTTAACCAAGGGCACACTACTCTAGGAAGCCTCCTCACACCTTCTTGTGACCATTCTTCTTTCTATTATTAGCCTATACCAAACATCACTAAACAACACAATGCCTGGAATCATACTAAGATCTCTATTACGAAGAAATTGTTATGGAAACTATGTGATATGGCACTCGAAGCATAACTCATATCTACAACTAGGGTTAAGCTCAACACCACATATAAGCTTATCACATTGTTATGATATGAAAGTTGTGAAGTAAGACCATGGAAACTTATGAGCTTATATTGAGTAATCAGATAGGTTCAAAGTATATATATGGGTTTCATTACCTTATCATAGGTAACCAATAGAGATAATGGTATAAGTACTATCATGTTCATTAAGTCGATATAACAAGGGTAACATAACACCTGTATTGGATTATCATATGTATTAGTCCATATCCAATGATTAAATATATTTGTATTAGTATCACGAAACAGGTTATTCACTATATACCCTTATTAGGATAATACAAGGGAATTACTTCATTTTAAAATTTTCTAGTTGTAAAATTTAAAAATATAAAAAAAAATAAAAACAAATTGACATTTTTTTTATAAAATACATTCATGACGTTGGAATTGCGACATATGGTAACGTCTCTCCCATGGCACATACGTCAGAGATATATAGTTGGCCATCGGTTGAGCAATGTTACCATACGTCGGCATTGTGACGTATGGTAATGTCACTCCCATGGCACATACGTTGGAGATATATATAGTTTCTTCGGTTGAGTGATGTTACTATAAGTCAGAATTATGACATATCATAACATCACTCCCATGGCACATACGTCAGATATATATAGCTTTATGTTGGTTGAGTGATATTACTATAAGTTGGAATTGTGACGTATGATAACATCACTCCCATGGCGCATACATCGGGGATATATAGTTGGTCGTTGATTGAGTAGCGTTACTATAAGTCGTAATTGCAATGTATCGTAACATCTATCCCATGGCATCCACGTAGTGGGGACTGACGAAGTGGGATGTCATAATTCTGATGTCTCTAACGTCGTTGTAGCAACGAATATATGTGGTTTGGATAGTCAAATATGAGATGACACATGTCCGCATGAAACCTTGCAATAGATATGATGTCTATGCCATCGGAAAAGGGATGTCATGTGAAACGATGTTTGAGGGGGTCCCCTATTTTTCATTCTCCAAACAATATAAAGTGGCAATTGCATCGAACACGCCATCGGAATTTGACCCAAATGTACTAGTGGGAGATGTGAAATTTTTCAAAAAGATCTATTCGCAAAACAAAATAAAAGGGGTTGAAAGTGATTTTTTCAGGAAGACGTAACTTTCAACTCAATTATCGAATTGGGGAAAAATTATAGTCTTTGGGAAATATGATTCATAGGAGAATAACATGGAATTTTTATAATATGGAGAATGATAATATATTCTTCATGAATTGAGAAGAGAAAGGACATGTAGCATTGTTTGACAATTCTTTTTAGTATGCATAATTCTAACAAAATGGTTGCTTGCACATCTTGCAGAATTAGCAGGGGCGTAAACATATCATTTTAATATCAGAGTGATATTCAAGAAATGGAAGAAGGATAGGGGGCTTCCAGCCATGATAAAGAGGCCAAAGGTCATAATATTAGTGTTGGTAATGCAAAGATAAAATCCAACAAACACTAGGCCAAAGGGGAGCAAGAAACATTGATAGAGACTGTGAGAAGCCTGAAAATAGAAGTGTAGAGTTACAAAGTAGACAATGAGAGACTAATAAGAGAACAAAATCAAATAAATCCTCAAGTGATGCAAATCTTAAATCAATTGCAGAGAAAAACAAACAATGGATAAAACTCAAAATATGAGGGAGAGGGAATATGTCATGAAAGAAGAGATGACTACAAACAAACTGATGATTCAAGAAGTGCTAGAAGAACTCATAGAAATTTCTCACCCCCCTTCTCAACAAGGAAATTTTATGCATCTCAAGATTCCATAAGTACTCTAGAGGTGTCTCCTATTAGGCACCAAAGAAGAAGACATGAATTGAATAGTTTTCAAGGAGAGGTGAAGAATCTTAATCCACCATCCTTTGACTGTTAAAGAGAAAGGGAAGATGATGTTGATGCATGGTTTCTTGGACTCAAGAGGTATTTTTAATTGCATAACTACTCATCAAACCTAGAAGCCAGAATATCCACATACCATTTACACAAAAAAGATGTTATTTGGTGGCATCAATTCAAGCAAGTTGAGCACATTAATGAGAGTAGGATCACTTGGAAGTAGTTTAAGAAATATTTTCAGAAGGAGTACCTTTCAAAACACTTCTATGAAAATAAAATTCAGGAGTTCTTTGAACTTAGGCTAGGAAGCATGACCATGGCAGAGTATGAAAACAAGTTCTTGGGGATGCTAAAGTATGTGGGGTTTATAAAATATTAGAAGGTGAAAATATATAGATTTTTAAGTGTATTTTCATCCTTTTATAAAGAGAATATTCAATATGATGAACCCAAGACTTTGATTAAGACCATGAGGAAGATTAAGTATCTGTATGAGCAATGCAAGGGAAAAGAATCCATGCATAAAACTTGGAAGGATAAGAAGAAGGAGAAATATGATTATAGGAGGAATGGATTCAAACCTCCTTTAAATATAAATATCTATCATAAAAAGCATCAAGACCAGTATGCTAAGGATGAATCCAAGAGAGAAGACTCCTTAGGAAAAAGGGGAATATCACCAATCCAATGTTGGGGATGCAAAGAAGATCACCTGTACAAGGATTTCCCTCATAGAAAGGACAAAGTGAAGACCATGCACAACATCTAAGAGGATACCATAGTAGAAGACATGGGAAGAATATATGTAGCCTTAGATGATCGATAAGCATAGTACCAATCCAATATGATCGAGGTTGAAGGTAAAATCATTAATCAGCCTGTTGTTATTTTAATTGATTAAGGAGAAAGTCATTGTTACATTGATCCTAAAATAGTGGATATATTATGTTTGGATAAAAGTAAGCTTGGAAAATCAATTTTGGTTCAGCTAGCTACTGGAACCAAAAGGATAATCCATGATATGGTCATAGGTTGTTCCATAATTCTTAATGGTGTGAATACTAATGTTGATCTAAATATTATACCATTGGGATCTTATGATATTCTAATTGGAATGGATTGGTTGGATAATAATCATGTTGTCCTAAATTGTCATAACAAGACATTTACACGTCTTGATGAAGAAGGAAAACATAGTGTTGTGAAATGAGTTCAAAGACCCATCTCTATATGGCAGAATTCAACCTTACAACTAAAGAGATGTTTCAGAAAAGGATGTAAATTGTATGAAACCCATGTGGAGAATCCAAAAAATACAAAAGGGCAAAGACTTGAAGAATTATCGGTACTAAAAGAATTTGAAGGTGTATTCCAAGAAATACCACGGTTGCCACCAAACAGGGGGATAGATTTCTCTATTGATTTAGTGTCAGGAGCTTCCCTAGTATCAAACAAACCTTACATAATGCATACATTGGAATTAAAAGAATTACAAATGCAGTTGGAAGAATTGTTGAAGAAAGGGTACATATGTCCAAGTGTTTCACCTTGGGGAGCACCAGTACTCTTTGTCAAAAAGAAGGATGAAACCTTGAGGCTGTGTATTGAATTTCGATAGCTGAATAAATCCACTGTAACGAATAAGTACTCTCTACCCAGAATTGATGACCTCTTTGATCAACTAAGAGGGGAAAATATATTTTCAAAGATAGAGTTGAGATTAGGGTACCATGAGGTAAGAATCAAGGAAGGAGACATCAATAAGACAACCTTTAGAACCAAGTATGGGAATTATGAATTTGTTGTGGTTCCATTTGGACTGTCTAATGCACCAGCGGTCTTTATGTTCTTAATGAATGGCATATTAAAAAATTACTTGGATAATTTTGTCATAGTATTCCTAGATGACATACTTTTCTATTCTAAGTCATAGGAAGAGCATGAACATCACCTAAGCTCAGTATCGCAAGTGTTGAGGGAACATCAGTTG
This sequence comes from Picea glauca, assembly GCA_000966675.3. Classification (NCBI taxonomy): domain Eukaryota; kingdom Viridiplantae; phylum Streptophyta; class Pinopsida; order Pinales; family Pinaceae; genus Picea; species Picea glauca. The sequence continues at coordinate 452,263 of JZKD02S1708620.1, forward strand.
TATGCCAAGCTTAGTAACTATTATTTTTACCAAGAATAGATCCATTACTTGAGACACCTTATTTCATAACAAGGTATAGTAGTAGATCCAGAGAAGATTGAAGCCATTATAGGATGGCCAACAACCAGGAACGTTTTAGAAGTTAGATCTTTTATGGGGTTAGATGGTTACTACAAAATATTTATAGTAGGCTTCTCTAAGATTGATCATCCCATCACTTCTTTGCAAATGAAGGCAATTAAATTTGAATGGACACTTGAGTGTGAAGAGAACTTTAATCTGTTGAAAGAATTACTTACTAGTGCACTTTTTTTAAAGATTGTTGACCCAAATGAAATTTTTGTGGTATGTACAGATGCATGCAAGGAAGGACTTGGTGGAGTCCTCACTAAAAATGGACATGTCATAGGTTATGATTCTAGAAAGCTTAAAGAACATGAGAGGAATTATGCCACACATGACTTGGAACTTGCTTCCATTGTTCACGCATTGAATATGTGGAGGCATTATCTCATGGGGAAGAGATTTGAATTAAGAACATACCACAATGGTCTGAAATATATTTTTGAACAACCAACCTTGAATGCTAGGAAAAGGAGAAGGATGGAATTTTTAAGTGAATACAATTTTGACATCAAGCGTATCAAAGGAAAAGAAAATAAATTTGTCGATGCACTTAGTAGAAGAGTACATCTCATGCATTCTACAGTTGTTAGTATGCATTAGTTAGATTTTAAAAAAAAAATTAGATGTTGTTGTTACAAATCAACATTACCTACAGGTAAAAGAAAGATTACAGTAGGAAAATGTACAATATAAAATAAAGAATATTAGATGGAGAAAGATGGATTACTTATGCAAAAAAACATAATTTATGTTCCTAGTTTAGGAGAACATAAGAATTTGGTATTAAAAAAATGCATAATGCTCCATATGTCGGACATCCCGGTTACCAGAAAACAATTGCAACAGTAAGAAGTCAATTTTTTTTGGCCAGGAATGAAAAGAGGTGTTATATATTACATTTCCAAATGTATGGAATGTCATAGAGTGAAGGATCAACATAGGCAACCAACGGTTTTGCTACAACCATTACTAATACCAAAGAATAAATTGGAAGTGATAACCATTGATTTTATAACAAAATTACCTAGGACAACAAGGAAACGTGATTCAATCATGGTCATGGTTGATAAATTGACAAAGGATGTTCATTTTTTTCCTATAAAAATGACTCATACAACAAATAATATTGCACAAATTTACATGAGGGAGATTGCTAGGTTTCATGGGATATCTAAGACAATTGTCTCAGACAGAGATACACAGTTTACTTCAAATTTCTAGAGGGGACTGTTTAAAGGATTTGGTACAAATATGAACTTTAGCATAGCATACCATCCACAGTCAGATGGGAAAACAGAGAGAGTCAACTGAATAATTGAAGACATGTTGAGAATGTATGTGATGCATAATCCATCTAAGTGGAAAGATTACTTGCACTTGATTGAGTTTTCCTATAATAATGGGTATCAAGCTTAATTGGAAATGAGCCCATTTGAAGCATTGTATGGTAGGAAATGAAATACTCTAGTGATTTGGGGCAACCCATCAAACAAAGTGGTACTTGGGCAAGAATTGCTCAATGATATGGAAGACCAAATGGTTAGAATTAAGAAAAATTTAAAGGAATCTCAAGATAGACGAAAAAATTATGCATATAAGAATATGACAGCTAGAGAATTTAAAGTGGGGGAGAATGTGCTTTTAAAACTGAATCCCTAGACGAGATCTTTGAAGTTGGGTAGTTGTATAGAGCTAGTAGCAAGATTTTGTGGTCCATTTGATATACTAGACAAAATAGGGCCAGTTGCATAGATGTTTGCATCACCTACTTCCATGAATGTGCATAACGTATTTCATGTCTCTTTGCTAAGAAAATATGTACATGATCCTAACTATGGTATTGATTGGCATCTGATTTATGTAGAGACAGAGGAAGGATTTTAGGTCCAACCAATTAGAATATTGGACATAAAAGTCAAAATGCTCCAGAATCGAGTTATCAAGATGGTAAAATTCCAATGGACCTACTATGGTCCTCAATATGTTACTTGGGAGCATAAAGATGCCATACGGGCAGAGTACCCACAACTTTTTGAATAAATTTTGAAATCTTGTTTTTTGTTTTGTATATGCTCTGAAGACAATGCCAAAATAAGGGGGAGGGGATGTAACACCCCGGTTTTGAGCCCCATATTAAATAATGTGTTTTTTTAATCTATGAAAGACCAGAATGCCCAAACAATTGAAAGATGCCAGTGTGCATAGGAAATGTAATTTTTTTATCAATATTAATAATAAATACATCATTAGATGCTAGACGAACAAGGAAAAGAGTTATAGGGGGTTATGATTCTATAAGAGAGGGGGATTGAGGGGATAAGTATTTATTTTATATTTTAATGACCCATTTAGATTTTAATGGAGAATAACATTTACATGAGCTTCTTGGGAAGGCCAAGTGGTCCCTTAATTCCAAGAATTACATAAAACCATCTTTGGTATGTTGTGGGGGTTGGTTATTCTTCACCCATTCACTCACTAACTCATTGTTCATTGTTCATTGTACACACTTTCATGCGCTTCTCTCTCTCCACTCATTCTTTCACCCACTCATTGTCCCTCGTTCATGTTTTGGCTTGGGAAATGAAAATGAATTGTTGGAGAGGAGCCATGATTTGGTTGGCTGTAAATATTGTTGGTGTATTCTAACCATGAATTAAGGCCTGCATGTCTGAGATGCTTTGTCCTGTCTTCAATTTTTCTCATAGTTATAAATAATGAGAGTCCCGACATGGATATTCTTGACCAAATGCACTAGAGCCCTAGAAGGAGATGGAAAACATGAGGGACTGCATCACAGAAAAGGGGTTCCATTCTCATGGGTTGTGCAGGATGGGTAGAAGAGAGTTGGTGTACTTTGGATTGATGTGGGTGTTAAAAATCCTGTGAGAGATTGAGTGTTGAAAGGTTCAGGAAGCCAAGTGACACTTTGGAACCATCATTGTGGATTCATAGCCCTAGTTCATGGGTGACATTGTTGTTGAGACTTGGAACAATAATGTCTATGATTGGGTGGAGCTTCCTTGGTCTGCATCTAATTGGTGATTCGTTTCAGGAAAGATAAGTGCTCTCTGACATGGTTTTATTTACTTGTGTATTTATTTCACTGTGTATTTATTTATCTATGAAATTCATATCTATAATATGCATGTTTGCTGGTAATTGATGTACGTGACATATGTCTCATTTATTTATGTTTTAGCATGAATATTTAACTCTATATGTGAATATTTAATACATCTTCATTCATTAAAATTTGATCAGAATTTGAAAGAAGTCCAGAGACAAGCTTAAATTAGCATAGCCCCTCCTATGGATAGTTGGGTACATTACACCATACTAGGAATAAAAAATGTTATCCATCTAGTGCTTAAAAAAAAGGAATGACAAGACCCATTATCTTTCCACTAGACATTTAATTTTATTGTAAGAAAAGGTTTCAACTTTATCCTACCTCTAGTGATAAGGTTGAATAATCTATCAATCTTCGAATCAAAATACCAAGTATAAACAAAATATAAGGAATCTTAAATTGTTTTCAATGGGTACGTAAATGTTTTCCTAGTACTCGCTTATGTAACAATATAATAATATCTATAATAAAATATGTGTTATCTCTCTCACAACTTGTTTCAAAATGATGAAAATGATAAAAACAAAGGTGATTATATATTGTAATTAGAGTCTTGTATATATTTTTATCTTTTTAAATATTTTTCGTATTTTTTTTTATGATTTATTGATTTAAAAAAACTAAATATAATAATTATACAAACTTTATTAAAAAAATTACTAAAAAAAATAAATATTTTATTGTAAAGAATTTTGTATTTCTATATTGTATTAAACACTAACAATAACTTTTTTAAACAATAAAGAATTTTTTTTTAAGTTTTTTTCCTTATCACAGTACATAACATGAAAGTTTAATATTTGTAGCTCATCGATCAATAAATTACAAGAATTCTTAAATTTGTATTTTTTAATATTGTTAATATAACCAAATTATATAGTCTAACAAGGCACATTAAGTTTGAAAATATTATTTATGATTTAAAAAAATTAACTTATGTTTATCCCTCTTTTATCATATAACATTGATCTAGGTGGATATTGGTGGCCACCCACCTGTTCCAAATTCCAACTGATTCATCTTGACAATTTTCAGTTCAACAGGTTTCTTTGTAACGGGAAAATTTATCTATAATTATGGGTTTTTCACTTCAAAGTTTGTACTGAAGCCCTACACAGGATCCAGGTGGATACTGGTGGTCGCCCACCTATTCCTATTAGATTATTTTGGAAGTTTTCATGTCAGTACATCTTTATGTACTTTTAGGGCCATTTTGGGGCCCTAAACAATCTTTTCTTGGCTTGCCACAATCAAACTATATATGAAGTCATACTTTGATGGCATACTGTATAGCTATTGAAAACATTTTTCCAATGGTCTATCACACGCCTAAAATGAATATCGTATGAAAACTTTACGACCTCGAGAAGTTGATGTACTAACTTACCCCAACGAGGTCCACATGACTTTTGGCGCTTCATCTCCTAGGGTTAGGTTTTTGGATGTCTACGGTTTTGTCATTCATGTTTATCATACAAATTCCTTCAGATCCCCATTGTAATCATCTTCTTTTGAATGAGCGTATCCACCACATCTCTTCTCAGAGATAAAGACTCCACCATTATAGAGAGTCTTGCACTCTGTATTTTTACAGTCTTTCTACATTTATTTCATTAATAGAAATCATGTATTGATGTATTTATCTGTTTCTGGAAATTTTTATGTGTATTTCATTGTAATATCTTTTCTTTCATTTCATTCCAAAAATAATACGGATTAGTGGGATCAAAGTAGGTTGCGCTTGATTATTTTTCAGTGCATGTCTCCGACGAGGTCTAAGTATAGAAAGTTGGGTCTCGAGCTTGTATCTATTGAGAAAAACCACTCTCACACACCAAAGAAACACTCTATGGAGGACGAAAAGTAAAATTACAGAGAACAAGATTCTTTAACCTGTTACTTGAGCAAGCTCTTGTGCAATAGAGGGATGAAATGATGGAGATTTTTTCCCACGTCCTTCAATGCCTACAGATAACAACAGGTGCATATTGATCAAGAGAACACTTTGAATGAACCTCTCCCTTCAAGGTAAAAGTTAATTTTGATATTCCCATATTTGAAGGACAGATAGATGCAGATTCCTTAGAAGAAAGGTCAAATTTGGTAGAAGGTTATTTCTCTGTTCACAATTTTTCCAGCAGGGAAAAGATCACCTTCACACTCCTCAAGGCACTCCCCCTTGTCAAACATTGGTGGGAAACTTACTCGAAGAAAATTTGCACAGAAGAGTATGGAATATATTGGGCCCAGACCAGTTGGGATTTTTTTTTGGATACAGTCAAGGAACAATACTACCGTGTTGATAACTATGAAGAACAATACATGAGATAGACCACACTGTGGAAACAGAAGAGACAAATAGTGTCATACTTCACAAATTCTTTATATACCTTGTGGACCAAGATGGGTATCAAATACTCCGAGCGACATCTAGTTCTGAAATACCATGGGGATCTGCATACGTACATCCAAAACAGAATGGATTTCCTAAACATGTCATCATTGGGAGTTGCCTATTGATATGTTGTCAAAATCAAGCATAAATTTAGGCACCAACACAAATGGGAGTTTGGGTATGAAAATATGAAACAACCAAATCATGGTAAAGATGACCCTAACCAACAACCTCACGAAAACCAGTCCAAGGCACATGAAAACAAGGGAAAAGGAAAGACGAAGATTGACACTGTGAAGTGGTGTGACTTTCAAAAAAAACCCTGGAACAACACCGATGCATGTCTCTCGAAACAGTCATTGGTGGTCAAGGTCAAAGACAAGGATCCAGACCTTGATTCAGAATATGATCCAAAAAATATTGAAAATAGATAGATCATCGATGTATAGCCCACTGCTATTGTCACGACCAAAACAATTCAACCAAAAGAACCAGTAGATCCCGAATAGGGGGAGTGCCTATTCCATTCATATATGTGGATGAAGGGGGCCCCATTTCATTTCATTGTTGATAGCGTCAGCCAGAAGAACCTCATCTCAGTTGAAGTTTTCAAATAGTTGGGGTTGTTGACAACACTACACCTGCAACCATACAACATCGGGTGGCCTCACCAGAGACGAGATCTTTGTGTCAGCCAACAATGCCATGTTTCCCCTCTTGATGTCTATGATGTTGTTTTGGGAAAACCACATATGTGTAAGCATCATGTTGTTTATGAGTCTCGACCTCGTAGTGTCATTATTATGCTGGGGGGTCATCTCTATAGGATAGTAGACGTAGTTTTGACTACTGCTCCACAAAAACAGTGTCACAAGGTAATCTCTCATGGTGCAAAATTTATCCTCTTCATAGTCTGTTGAAAGGATGTAATGGATGCCACTACAACCACTGGAGCCTCAACACCTTATATCTAGCAGAAGCAGATTAGAAAAGAGAAAGAATATATTTTTTATTCACCTACAATGGTGCCTACACAATTACCCATCAAGCACAAAGACAACAGGTTGGTGGATCAGATTCAACCTCGTGAACAAAATTTTTGTGACAACATTCCACAAACCAAGGAACACAACTTCTCCAACAAGGCACACAACTCACCAAGATTCTGATTCAGAAAATGTTTTCCTCTTTTCCCCAGGAACTCAATGCAATGGAGACCATTACTTCTAAATGGGACATGATTGGTCTAGATGGATATTGGTGGCCAACCATCTGTTCCAAATTCCAACTAGCTCATCTTGACATTTTTCAGTTCAAAACATTTCTCTATAATGGGGACATTTCTTTGTAATTGTGGGTTCTGCGCTTTTAAGGCTGTCCTTAATCCCTAAAGAAAATCCAGGTGGATATCAATGACCACCCACCCATTCCAACTAAATTATTTTGGAAGTTTTCATGTCACTACATCTTTATGTACTTCTAGGGCTGTTTTGGGGCCCTAAACAGTGTTTTCTTGGCTTGACACAACGAAACTGTAGAGGAAGTTAGAATTTGATGACATAATTCATAGTTCTTGAAATACCTTTCCAATGGGCTATCACACACCTAAAACGAAGATCATATGCAAAAGTTACGACCCTGGGAAGTTGATGTACTAACTTACCCCAACAAGGCCCACATGACTTTTGGCACTTCATCTCCTAGGGTTACGTTTTAGGAATAAAAGTACCTTCAGAGCCTCATTGTAATCATATTCTTGTGAATAAACATAGCCATCACATCTCTTCTTAGAGATAAAGTTGCCACCATTCTAGTGAGTCTTGCACTCTGTATTTTTACAGTCTCTGTCAATTTATTTCATTAATAGAAATCATGTATTACTGTATTTATCTTTTTCTAGTAATTTTATGTGTATTTCATTGTAATATCTATGTTTTCATTTCATTCTAAAAATAATTTAGATCAAACACTCATGTATGACTTCTATGTTTATAGATAGGGATTTGAATATAACTTGTATGTGTATAGAGAGGGATTTGAATTGACATAAATATCTTGAGTTACATATAATTTTCATACATATAAAATCAAGTCCTAATGCTTAAAATGTTAAAATGTTTTAGTATTATAATTTTGTAATATTTAATGTCCTAAATATTAACAATTTGATTTTAGCAAAATACTTATTATAAATTTATACATGAATAGTAAGCATTTTCTATTATTTAAATATTTTTGTTTTTTTATCAATTAGATAAAACACAAACATAATCTTCAAACAAATATTATATGTTTTGGAGTGATTATTCTTGTAACATTTTTCATCTATTTTATTTTCATATTTTTTTCCAAATATAATATTATTTTGATAGAGTAATTATTAAGAATATATATCTTTACTTAGAGATTGTAAATTTGAATCTATAAAAATATATATATAAATCTTTATACCTTAAGTAATATCACACTATATAATGAGTCCTTATAAAAAACCCACCATACATTGGTTAAGTAAATTATAATTTTAAAATGTATCCTTTGAAAACAAGTGAAGTAAACTAGAGAACATTTTCTAAATATGTGCCTCTTCAACAATCAACTTTGGGATCATGGTGCACTTCTCTTTAGATAAATGGAGAGACACAAGGATTATATAAAAACCACTTCAGCTACCTGGTAGTTTACTGGATTTTAGAATCCCATCCTTAATAGGATCGCACAACTCGTCTCAAGGTTTGTAATGCGAGAAAATTTGAAAGAGATAAACCATTACATATTCAAGAATGATCAAGGTAACAATGAAATCCAAAAAAGAATCACATAAATAATCAAATATCAGTCCTAGAGTGAAGATGATTTCAATTGCAACCCCAAAGAATTGTTCATCCTCTCGGAATGGAATTTTAATTTAACTCTAATTTCCATGGGTAGAACATTGTATGGGCCTGTCGCTCATATTGTCTTTCCTAGTCTCACCCTCTCCATCATTTTATCAAGCTTAAATTTGATGGAGCTGTTAAGAAAAATAAAGGAGCTACAAGTTATGGGGTCCAGTATTTTACAAATCCACAGGGAAGATTCTTCGAAAATATTATGGAAACCTCAACATAAGTTCCAACAATTTGACAGAGCTTTGGGATCTCCTCTCGAGTTTAAAAATAGATAAGCAACAACATGTTAATTCTCATAGTTGAAGGTGATTCTCAACTTATCATCAACATGTTAATTCTCCTTCAAAACAACTCACCACCTTGGAGATTCCCTAAAAATTGGTGACCGAAAGAGATCTTGACGCAACTCCAATTGCTCATTCATGATGCTTCAACCATTATTCCCTCACACGATCGTAGAAGTGCCAACAAGCTCATGAATTATCTTTCCAATGAGGGTGTGTCTCGTTATTATGATAAAACAAACTTCAATTGGGATTCTGTGGAAAATACCTCCCTTAAGGAAGAATTCCAAAGGTTATGCCAGAATGATCTCCCCTCCCCGAATGGGGTTCTTGTTTTCATATATGTGGGGGTGATGTGTTGGTTGAACGGGTGGATAACATGTCCACACAAACCCACCTCTCAACATATTAAATCGGAAACATGGTTATGCAATGGAGGCTTTGTACACCGATAATATTTGTACATGATGGATTCTTCTTGTATTCCTAAATAGCCAAGATTGACATATTTTACACATGTCCCTCATATTGGGCTTTATAATGCACCTTTCGGCGCAATAAGAATTTCTTCAATTATATATATATAGAGAGAGTTGATATTGAAATATTTACTTGTTACTAATATGTTTCTTAAATGATATGTGTTAGCTATATATTAAGCATTGAAGGAATTACACACCTCCTCGTCATATGGAGAATTAAAAATAACCTATGTACCAATAAGTTTTTTTTCCTTTCAATTTCTCTCTCTATAAAGTTGATGTAAAATTATTTTACTTAATGTCCATGTTAATTTTTTTTAAATGCCACGTGTCAACACACAAAGACGATATTAAATTGGTGTACATAGAATTTTTTTATTAATGGCCCATATTGAAATTATTTTTTTCTTATTAATATTTTTCTAAATGCCACAAGTCAACTCCATAATATTAAGCAGTGAAACAATTATGCATATCCCTCATTATGGGAAGTAGAAAGCACTTATTGAAAAAAACACATTTTTTTTACATTGAATTACTCTAAATCTTTCTCTCTCTATATAGAGTCGATATAGAATTATTTTACTTAATATGGATATTGAAATATTCTAATTATGGCACACATTGAAATATCTTTTTGTTATTAATATTTTTTTAATTTCCACATGTCAACTCTAAAAGGAATTATAGATATCCACCTGGAAGTTGTATAGGGTTTCAGATAGCCTCGAAAGTGTAGAACCCATAATTACAAATAATTACACAAGAACGTGTTGAAGTAAAAAATGTCAAGGGGAGCTAGTTGGAATAGGTGGGTGGCCACTGATATCCACTTGGATCATGATCTCTCTGTGACCATTGCTCCCCATAGAAACATGCCTCTTTTATCTCTCTACAAGCATCTAACTCTCTATCCATGCATCTTAGAATCTCTCCCCCTTTGACATCAATGGAAAAGGTAACTTCCCATCGGGGTTGCTCCCCCTAACTGAACTATCCTTGGGGGTGCTCTCCCAGACTAAACTCTTCCTGAAACTACTCCCCCAAACTGAATTGTCCTCTTTATGGTGCTTCCTCATGTAAATCTAAGACATATAAGAATATCATTCAAAATTCATTGTGGGGAAGAAAATATGAAAATTTCTTAAAAACGTACTCAACGACTTCCCTTGGAAATGGTTTTGTAAAGATGTATGCAATTTGTTCTTTGGTGCCAACATAATCAACTCAAATTTTCTTCTCTGTAACATGTTCCCGTAGAAAATGAGACTTGATTGGAATGTGATTTGTCTCGGAGCGCATCACTGGATTCTTTGAGATACTGATGGTGCTTTTATTATCACAATATATCAGAATGGGCTCATGATACTCAACCTATATATATTTCAAAGTTTGTTTCATTCATAGAAACTATTTACAATATGTTTCTACTACAATATACTCTACTTCAGTTGTAGACACAGATATTGATAATTGTTTCTTGCTTAGCCAAGATACCAAACACTCAACCAAGTATAATGTTGCCCCACTTGTACTGCTTCGGTCATCAATGAGACCTTCCCAATCTGCATCTGTGCAGGAGATAAGTGATAGATCATTTTCTTTTGGATACCATAATCCAAACTCTTTTGGACCCTTGAGATATCTGAATATCCTCTTTATTGCTAGAACATGTGATTCATTTGGTGTTGTTTGAAATTGTCCCACCTGTCCAACTGTCTGCATTACATATGGTTTAGATATGTCAACATAAGGTAAGATTCCAATCACTGACCTGCACTGCCTCTGATCTTTAGTCTTTGAATCATCATATTTACTTAATCTACAATTGGTCTGCATAGGAGTATTGACTGGTTTTCAATCTTCAATTCCGAACCTCTTTAGCATTTCTATGATATACTTGGTTTTAGAAATAAAAATGCCTTGGTTTCTTTTACATATCCGAAGACCCAAAAATAAGGATAATTCTCCAAGTAACGACATTTCAAATTCATTCTCCATATCCTTTGCAAATTTCTATCTCATCTTGTCATCACCACTTCCAAAAATGATACCATCAACATAAAATTCAATTAACAAAATACTATCTTGAGTTACCTTGACGTAGAGGTTGTTGTCTGTGTTTCCTTTCCTGAACCCTTGCTACTATAGATATATGTCTAGTCTAGAATACCATGCTCTAGGGGCATGTTTTAGACCATACAAGGAATTCTTCAACCTACAAACATAATCTTCATTATTTGATAATTGAAATCCTTCTAGTTGCTCAATACAAACTTCTTCTTCTAGATCCCCATTCAAGAAGGTTGATTTCATGTCCATCTGACACACTTTAATATTATTGGAGCATGCATAAGCTAGGATCAATATGATTTATTCCATTATGGAAATTGGGGCAAACGTCTCTTCAAAGTAAATACCATCAACATGTGTTTATCCTTTACATACCAATCTAGCTTTGTTTCTGGTAACTTGTTACGTCGAAAGGCGTACACCTATTGGCAATGGGCACAATTAATCACCTTTTAATATAAAATTCTAATCTGATGGTTAACAATTGAAGATGCTAGCATATTCTTAGTCGTCCTCCCAAATCAATGAATGTGATTTACTCTTCATAACTTCCTTGTATTTCTGAATGCATCCGTTAACATGTTTACCTTTTAACATTTACCTAATCATATTAAGAAATTACTATAACACTATATGATTGCCACGTTTAAATGATTAACCTTTGAGATTACCACGTTTAGATTTCCTCAACTATCCAGGCGTTTCATTTTATGGCTGCCCGTGAATTTCATTTTCTTGTCTGCGTGTTTCATTTCCACCAAAGATTTTCTCAACTGTCAGTGTGTTTCAGTTAATTATCTACCGCCGATTTCCTTAGTTGTCCCCACATTTCAGTTGTCCCCGGGTTTCATATTGCATGAGCATTTCATATTTCATGAGCGTGGTAATAAAACATACAGGAGTTGGTCTGGTTGTCACCTTAATAGTTCCCTTGCGAGAAATGTAATAATTATTCAGCTGCTTGTAGACTGGAAATTGTCGGTGGCATGTGATGAATGTAACCTTTCTTTAGTTGTAGTCAGTGCTTCAATCTCGTGCGGACGAGAAATAGCTATAGCATCCATACAACATTTTTAGCATTAAAAAAAAAAAGTCATTCTTCGAATTCTTTATGCAAATTGTGCATTACAATTTCTGGCATCGTTGCATATTTGTTACTTGACATCGCGTCAAAAATTTCAAACACCATTTAGATTAATCTAAATGATGGAATAATTTAGCCGAAATTAGGTGCCTATGTTTTCTTACTCATCTCCATTTTCAGTTAGGTATGTCCAAGTGAGCCGCTGGCATCGTTACATATTTGTTATCTGACATCACGAGAAAATTTCAAACACATTCAGATTAATCTAAATGATGGAATAATTTATCAGAAATTCGTTTCCTATGTTTTCTTACTCATCTCCATTTTCAATTAGTTATGTCCAAGTGAGTCTTTGATAGCTTTGGCCTGAATCCTGATGCTTAAATTTATCGATTAATTTTTTTTTAAAGGCAAATTTTCTTAATATTATATATGGTCTGTGGAAAACCAACATTCTCAAGTTATTATAATAACTGTTTCAAATTGTACCCTTTGCAGGAGTATGTGACATCGACGATGGCCTCAACATAATAACCCTATTGGTTGTAGTTCGTAAAAGACGATTTGGGACGACGTGTCCACTCTAAGCTTGTAGATTGACATGTGCATGATTCGGCCAATATATCATGATAGGAGTAAGCTAACTAGCACAGCTGACTCACGGCTGGTATCTTCCACTGATAACACTCCCCGAGAGTTTTTACTGTGCGGGGAGTGTTATCAGTGGCCGATACCTTTCGGCGTTCTCCAGCCGCGAGTCGGGTGTGCTAGTCTATCTTCATTCAATTTATTTTTGAAGACCCACTTTGTGTCGATCACTCATGTTCTTTGGCCTTGGAACCAATTCCCAAGTGTCATTCTTCTCTATTTGATCCAACTCTTCATCCATGTCTTTTATGTAGAATTCATCCTTGTTGGAGTGGTTTAGACCCCCCCTACCTCGGCAGGGTCCGTCGACCTCCCTGCTAGAACCTCCATGAAATAAATCCATAGTTCCTTATGTGAAAACTACACCCGCGCAAACAAGCACTGGGCATGCATTTTCCCCCATGCGATCACCAGCGGTGAGCACAGGCCTTACCTAAAGTCATTTCAAAATTTCCCGTGTCGGGTCTCTACGTGTGAGTCACCACAACTCTCCCGATATCTGAAATCTTGACAGGGGCCTAGCATTACCTATATCCTCCCTTATCCTTCTACTGATATGATGTCCAACTATGACCTAGGGCCAGGCTTCCAAGCACTTCGCGACTTCGCGTTTTGCGTTGTTGGAAACCAGCCTCCTTCTCTTCTCACAAAATCCAAAGCTCTGAACCCTGGGCTTCATATGTGTCAAATCAACAATCCACAATCCTCATGATCCGACTATCCTTCTTTCCCCTTCACGTATCAGGACTTCACGTTTCACAAAGTTGGAGGACCACTCACCTCCCTTCTCCCGATCCCTGAACTTACAAACTTTTTTGGACCAAATATACGGTCCACACTCTCTATTCGATCAGCGGGTATGATAAAATTGTGAAATTGGGTTTCGTGAATCCTCATGAGTCTACCTTTTGACTTTCCCAAGTTGTGAGCCAACGAAATGTTGATATCTTGCCATGTGTCCCTATCTCAATGGACGATTCTAATGATTTTGGGACTTCATGACTTCACAAAGCCCTCTCTCCTGTGAAACTCCAAAGGATTAAACCTTGTGCACATTCCTTTGGATCCAATGGTTGTTGTTCCATGTTCTCATATATAACCACTGAGATCGGTTTCCTATTGCACCCTCAACTCCTATCTAGATGTGAGATTCAACACTCCATATCTCTTCTCCTGTAGCTGATCCAACGATTGTTGATGCTCCTCCTCCTGAGCTTTGGATTTATTCGAACTTGAAAGAACTCAAATGTTTAAAAGGCATGGACCTTTGTTTCCTCTACTAGCTCAACTACTTGGGTCTCGTCTACATTCTGAAGATGTTGTCTCTCCTGAGATTTCACAAGGAAATCAAACCTCATCCCTAGTGCTCACTTGCGCTCTGCATGTGACATTGAACTACTCCTCCTGATCTTTCGGCTCGATCAGTATCTAAGGGAATCGACCTTTCTACCTCTTCCCAAAATACTTTCTAGCACTCTCCTAGCAAGCTATATTATTGACCTCCTGAGATTTGGAATTTAAAATGAGTTCTCTCTGCACACACTCCTTGCGCTTTGACTGGCCTTCAACTTGTTGTCTTTCAACACTTCATCCGAGTGTTGGCCTGGTGCACTCCTTGCACAAGTATTCCTTCAGAGTGTTCAACAACTCTGTCTTCTTGAGCTTCAACTACTTGGACCTCAAAGGTCTTTGTCCCTTCTGTCCCTTGAAGAGATATAAGTGCCCTTTTGACAACTTATGCTCAAGCACTCCTTGTTGAGCCGACACAGTATTCATTAACTATTTAAGTATCTCTCCTTGAAAATTCTCTTATATATGAACTCGAAATAGAGTTCTACTTATTCACTCCTTGCACTCACTCAATTCCCACTTGGCAGAGCTATACAGAATCCTCAACAATTTTGTCTTCTCTTTATGCCCTCCTCTGCACAGTCTTTCCTCCAAGGTGTTCAGTAACCTTGAGCCTTCTCCCTTGAATTTATGATTCCTCTGGTGCACCCTCCTAGCATGTCTTTTCCTAAATTAAACGTAACTCATATGTTCACTCTTTGCACTAGATGACAGAGTCCTCAACACTCTGTCATGCAACCCCTTGCATTTATCCACAAAGAACCCAGACTGAAATAAAAAACTCACAGATAGAAAACTATGTCTATAACCTATAGAAGGAATTTAATGTACATATAAAACATACATTCATAAGAACATACACAAATGGCATTCATAAAAACACATCGAAACACACAAAGAATCTTATGTAGGAAAAAATGCTCTTTGTATTAATCTCAGAATGTGTGTTACAATGTGTATAAATCTCATACTTCTACAGAGTCTCAACTCTTTTCTTTCTCTCTCTCTATCCTTCTTATATCCTATTCTTGTCTCAAAAAAAGCCTATGAATCTAGATACAAATATATTTTTACAAAAGAGGGGCTCCTCGAGCCTTTCCCTCCAAGATACCTACTCTCATTTATTTACATTGAATTACAGTTAATGGGTGTCTAGTCTGAATCGGTTTTAGATCTCCTCAGACTGTCAACCATTAAGGCGACACCAACTCTTTCCTGCACAATGGCATGGGTTTAGCTCTTCCAACCTTACACATTAAATTACAATTCTAAATTTCAAATGAGGGTTGATGTCTCTCCCTCATTGAATGAGTGCTTTAATGTGTTGTCTAGTTGGCACGTTGCTGAGTTGGAGTGATGCTCCTACATCATACTCCACTGCTATGAAAAATTCATGATCTCCTTCTCATGAGCTCCCGGATTTATTGGAATCCACCTAGATCCCAAACTATTATTTGGAGTTGTCCATCTGCTCTAGTTCTTTGTTTTTTCTATTGTTGCTTCCTTGTTTCTCTTGCAGGTCCTCCTCTATTAATCTCCCTTCTGCTGATAGATTCTTGTGCTAACCTCAACATCATCCCTTTTATCTCCTCAAACACCTCCTCCAGTTGCTCCAATGGATGGTTTTCCTTATGCTACTTGTTCTATTGTAGCTCCTCTTTATCTATGGGTAGATCATCTTGATCCCCCTTGTTGTTTTATTTTTCTGTGGCAGTAGCTAGCCACCCTGCCTTAGAATCCTCTTCTACGGTCTCATCACTGAGTTGTTGCTCAGCTTCTTCCTCTTCTGACAAATTTTCTTCTGCCAGTTCATCTTTTGCTGGTTCAACTCCAACTTCCTCCAGCTACTCTTCAGACTAGAATTATTCTTTGTTTTTCTTGATTGTTTCTTAGTGGCAATCATTGACAAGCTCTGGATGTTTCAACCAATCCTCCAGCATGTTCAATTCCTTCTCCCATAGAGTGAGAATATCAACTGTGTGCTCTTCTTCTACTAGGGTATAAATAAGTGTCTTCTCCATTTCTTCCTCCTTTATGACAGTCACTGCTCATTTTCTTTCTTCTGCTATTGGATATGCAACACATTCTCTGGCCTTGACTTGGCTGCTTGGTATGAATATTTGAATTCCACCAATGATCAGAATTATCCTCTAATATTCCTCATTTTTCATCCTTTCTTACTAATCAAAACTCACCTCTGAGTTCATGATACCCTCAACCAGTCTCATTTCACTTCACTTGCCCATCTGGCAATCTCAAGTTTCATCCCTACCCAACTAGCAGTTTCTAAGACCCTTCTATGATCTCTTCTCCTCATCATCACTAAGACTCTTCCCAATTTCTAGATCACAGATGTGAACCATCTGTTATGTGTCCCTGAGGCTCTCCAGATGCCTCAACTACCTATTTAATAGTTGTTGTTGTCCTTTGGCCTTCAATTCCTTGACTGGCCACTTCACCTTATTCTTCATGGGATACTCATACACCCAATGCACTTTAGCATCCTGCTGCATTTTAAATGCAAGATTCTCCATTTGTTCTCTTATCTCACTGAGCTCTAAGTCAATCTTATCTTTTGTTTTCTACTGGCGGTCTTCTCCTTGACCATACTTTTGATTTGTAGTAGCCATCTCTCTACCTTCAAGAATGCAACTGGTCCTTCAAGCTTAACCCACCTAGTTGTCTACCATTTGTTGAACACCCTGCAACAATCTATGCTCTAATACCAGTTTGGTGCAGACCCCCCCTACCTCGACAGTGTCCATCGACCTCCCGATCAAGGATCATTCTAATTCTCTGAATTGGATTAGCTCTTTCGGGTCCCTGTTGGAATCTTCATGAAATAAATCCATGGGTCCTTATGTGAAAAATACACCCACACGAACAAGCACTGGGTGCAATGCTTCCCCCATGCGATCACCAGCAGTGACCATAGGCTTTACCTAAAGGCATTTTGAAATTTCACGTGTGAGGTCTCTACGTGTGAGTCACCCCAGCTCTCACGATCTCTAAAATCCTGACAAGGGCCTAGAATTAGCTATCTCCTCCCTTATCCTTCCACTGATATGACCTCTAGCTATGACTTGGGGCTAGGCTTTCGAGTGACTTTGCACTTTGCATTGTTGAAAAATGGCCTCCTTCTCTTCTCCCAAAATCTGAAGCTTTGAACCCTGAGCTTCATTTGTGTCAGATCAATGATCCACAATGTTCGTGATCCGACAGTCTTGCTTTCCCCTTTGCGTATCGGGACTTAGAGTTTCATGAAGTTGGAGGACTGCTCACCTCCCTTCTACTGATCCTCGAACTTGCAAACTTTTCGAGACTAGATCTACGGTCCACACTCTCTATTCGATCGACGGCTACGATCAAATCGCGAACTCGGGTTTCACGAATCCTCACGACTCTTCCCTTTGACTTCCTCAAGTTGTGATTTAGTGAAATGTTGATCTCTCACCATGTGTCCCTCTCTCAATGGACGATTTTGATGATTTCGGGACTTCATGACTTTGCAAATCCCTCTCTCCTGTGCAACTCCAAATAATTAAACCTCATGCAGATTCCTTCTTGGCATGTTTACAGGCAGAGTGTGCTTGTCATTGATGGCAATATCAGAGTGTACAACGATGGAAAAATAGGAACAATGTAAGGCATAGTGTGTGTGTCATTTATGGCAAGATCAGAGTGTGCAACAATGGAAAAATAGGAACAACGTAAGCTCAGGAGGATTAGCGCAGAGTCACACGCAGTGTGTATGGGTGCACAAGGGACGAGGTTAACTCATTGCCAAATCTCAAGAGAGATAGCATACTCAGGTTCTTAGATGGATCAGAGGTTGAGGCCTTTGACACTCATAAATTATTCCAAGTTAGGATGATGTGTAAGCTCGGGAGGAGAAGTGACAGTGCTCATTGGATCCCATTGAGAATTACGGATGACCACCAGATATGAATTCAGATGGGTTGAATGCACAGATGGAGGACAAATCTCGGGTGTTAGATGCAAGCGCGAGGTCCGACCGTCATTGGATCCAGGAGAACCTGCACGTTATTTAAAGTGCAAGGTGAAGCGAGCTTACAAAATCTCAAAAGAAGGAGGATTGTCCATATTCGGGTAGGACACGTGGTCACAGATCATCATTTCACTTCAAAGGAAGGAAGTTCTCTAACCTTCCAACTCGCGATATGCGAAATCACGATAAGATCTGGGCCGTCAGATCTGGAGTAATTATGAAGGGCCAACAACCATTAGATATGGTGATGCTGTAAGGCGGATAAGACCAAGAGTCATCCAACTCTCCAATACTGTGGAGGAATACTAGCCGTCCATCGAGGATAGTCATGAACCATTAGATCCAGAGGACACATGGTGAAAGATCATCATTTTTCTAACTAGGAAGTCAAAGGAGCGAAGTGCTCGTTTGATTGGCGAGTGGTCATATCTCATGGTCACATTGTCAAGAGGTGGAGAGAAGAGCTAGAGAAGCCAAGATCTATTTCGGAGTTCTTGACATGAAGAGTTGAGAGGACTCATCACAGAATACCCAAGATGAGAAAGTACGAAATGCATTTTCGAATAAGGTTGTGGTCACAGCCAGTGGTTACATCTGCGGAACATGGAGGAAGGAGCTAGCGGTGTTAAGCTCCATCTTGGAGTCTCGACGCTCGCAACTTGGAGTATAGAGACCCTTCATCATAGGAATCGTGATATGTGAAATCGTGATGAGATCTGGACCGTCGAATCATTGGAGATCTCGACCGTTGATCAGGCTTGATAAAGTTCATAAGTTCATGAAATACGAAGCGCCTTTTGGCGCAGCTTATGGTCACCGCTGGTGGTCACGTGAGGTGAAGAAGCTAGTGGTGCTAAGCTCCATCTCAGAATCTCGATGATCTCGACTTGGAGTGTCGAGATCCTTCATCACAGGAATGTCGAGATGAGAAATCATGAAATTCAAATTCTGTTTAGCGCTCGGTCACAGCTAGTGGGCATATGAGATAAATTTGAAATCCTGCGGATTTAATCCAATGGTGTTGGTTAATTGGAAACTTGATGAAGGGTCACTATTTCACCTCATAGTTAATCAATCAGTTATGATTCAGTTAGCAGAACTAAATCATGACTCTTGGATGGTTGGCAATTCAGTTGCTGATGCGTTTTCTTGGAGGTTCACAGTGTAACTGCTAGAAATGACTGATGGTTTCATTGAGAGGACTGGAAGAGGTCTCAGTGTGATTTCCAGAGGAGATGAAGAGCCTCAAGGCATATGCCAGTGGAATGAAGACTGTTCATAGAGGTGATTGATAGATGGAACGGTGTTGAAGCCTGTAACTACGACAGAGAGGATGAGCTCGACTATGATAGAGAAGATGAAGAGTCTCAACTACTACACAGGCTAAGGAATATCATCATAACACTCAATGATGATGAACACATGGGTTTAACTACCAGAGAAGCTGAAGAGTTGTAATGATGATCAGGCAGAGAACTTGACATGGGGAGAGCATGCAGAATCATTGTGAATAGAGGATGCAAAATATGCACATAGGGAATAAAAATTGTAGAACACAGAAGATATTGAAGGATGTTGAGAGTGATTCAAGAGTGAAGAAGGAGGTAGTGTGCAGCAGCTGAAATACACAGAAGAGGAATGGTGCATTGAATGGACATGGCGTACAAAGCATAAAAGGCAGAAGCAAAGAATAGAGATGCATAGGTGAGATAGTAAAAGAAAGTTGAGGTGCACTTGTAGAGAAAAGCAGAAGATCAGAAAGCGCAAGAAGATGCAGGTAGAGAGACACTGATACAGGAGAGAAGAGAAGCATAGAAGAATAGTGATAATCCTGGTAAGCCAATGACAACTATTGAATCATTGTAATAAGTTTTAGTAGAAAATATTTATATTTCAGAGTGGTCGGGAGGTGCTAGGGAGAATGGTTTTCCTCAGTGGTTCAAGTTGGTGCTTGAAAACAAGGAGTTGTATCTTTCATCTGGTTGCAGCCAGAGAATCTAGGGTGGTAGGGTGGTGCAAGGGAGAACAAGTGTTCTCTTTTATACAGTTTGGAGCCTATGTAACTGGAAGTTGGTGCTTCCATCCAGTTGGTGCTGGAACATTCAGGAAGTTGGTGCTTCCATCCAGTTGGTGCTGGAACATTCAAGAAGTTGGTGCTTCCATCCAGTTGGTGCTGGAACATTCAAAAAGTTGGCGCTTTCATCTAGTTGGTACTGGAACATTAAGGGAGTTGGTGCTTCCTTCTAGTGGGTGCTAGAGAAACCAGAGAGTTGGTGCTCTCAGCAAGTTGCAGCTTGCAAAAAAGAGGTTGTAGACTCAAAGAGGAGTTGGAGCTCCCAAGAATGATAATGTAAAGAATATAAATATTACTTATCATATCAAGAAGAAGAGGTTTTTCCCTTTATGGGTTTCCTCAAGAAACATTTGTCTCTATATATTTCATGTGTGTGACTGATGTCAAATGGTCTATTGCTTATCTCCCTACATTATTGTGATTGTCATTGACTGCTCTGTAAAGAGTTTAAAATAAGAATAATTGTTTAAGCACGGTAACAACTGATTCACCCCCCCCACCCTCTCAGTTGTCCAACAATTGGTATCAGAGTAGGTTCCTTTTATCTAAAGGTAGACCCGTAAGCTTAAACATGACAAGTCATGAAGGGACTTCAGTCACTAAGCCTCCTCTGCTTGATGGAACAAATTTTTCCTTCTGGAAGGTTAGAATGAGAACATACCTAATGGCCTTAGGTGTTGATGTTTGGGATGTAGTAGAGACTGGATACATAAAGCCTGTTGTGCTAGCTTTCAAGGATGATAAGTTAGAATTTAGCTTTAATGCTAAGGGAATGAATGCTATCTTGAATGGACTTGCAGAAGCTCAGTTTGTAAAGGTGATGCATCTTCAAACTACTAATGAAATGTGGGATAAACTTATTAGCATCTATGAAGGAAGTGAGAAAGTAAAAGATGCCAAAATTCAAACATTTAGGTTGAAGTTTGAACAACTAAAGATGAATGAAGATGAAACAATTAGCAAGTATTTTTTAAGAATTGAAGAACTTGTGAATGCCATGAAGGGTCTTGGTGAGAAGATTGAAGAATCAATTTTAGTTCAGAATATTTTAAGATGTTTGCTTGATAAATTTAATCCAAAAGTCTCTGTAATAGAAGAACTAAATGATCTTAAAACTCTGTCCATTGATCAACTCCTAGGAACTTTAACTGCATATGAAATGAGTATCAACAAAGATAAATCCATTACTAGAGAAGCATCTTTTAAAATAGACAAGGATACTGATTCATATTTAGATGATATTGAGGCAAACTTTGTGGGAAGGTTAAAGAAAGGATCAAGAAAATATCAAGGCAAGCTTCCTCTCAAGTGTTTTAACTGTGGTAAGATAGGTCACTTTGCAAATAAGTGTCCACACAAGAAGAAAGACCAGAACTCTGAACGTGAAGAGAATTACAAATCGAAAAGATTTGAAAGAAATAAAATTCTATGTGTAAACAATGATGACTCCTCAGAAGACATCGATAGTGACTCTTCCTGTAAAGATAAGGTAAATGAATTCATGCTTATGGCCAAAGAGGATTATGGTAATAAAATCACAGGCAGTGATGATAATGAAGAAGAAGTTGTGGTTGATATGGAAGGAGAACTAATCAGTGCACTGGAAGAGATTGACAGACTCAGAATTAAGAACAGAAAGCAAAAACAATTGTTGATATAGTTCGAGAAAGACAGTAAACAGCCTGATGAAGACTTTTCCCTGCTAAAAGTGGAATTAGAAGAGGTAAAGAAAATTGAGGACATTCTGAAACAACAGTTATCAGAAAAGAAGGCAAGATCTAAAGTCTTGGAAGAAGAAGTACTGAAAACAAGGAAAGAGTTGGAGAAGTTTCAAGCCCTATATCATCAGAATTTGTCAAGTATCAAAGCCTCAGAAGGATTAGCCACCATTCTGAATCAGCAAAGGAATCCAAAGCTGAAAACAGGTTTGGGTTATGAAGAGGGATCAAGTAGTGGTCTTCCAAGCAACAAATACTTCATCGAGTTTGTCAAATCTACAACCAATGACGACAACAAACCTGCAGAAACAAAGGAAGATAATCAACCGTTCAGGAGGAGTAAAAAAAAAGGTACCAGAACTGAATCTGTAGAACAAGGAAATAATACACTCCCTGCTCAAGGAAATCATCAGCGTGGAAGAAATCGATTTTCTCAAAGAAGACAACCATTTTCCAGGTACAAAGAATTTTTCTATGGATATTGTTTCTACTGTTATAGCTTTGGTCACAAAGCTGTAAATTGTTCCTTAAGACTTAGACATGAGCAATTAAGATTTCCAAGGAATAAATATCTACCACAACAAAGAATGATACATCTAAGTAACAAACCATCACAGATTGCAAATTGTCAAATTAAGTCTAGAGACATGCAACTGAGGAGGTCAAGAAATAATAAACAGTTAATGAGTAGACAACGCTGCAACAATAACTTTGACCTATTGAACAATGAGATTGAGTGCTATAATTGTCACAACTTTGGCCACAAAGCTGCAAACTACCATCTGAAGAACTACAAAGCAGAACCAAGGATAAAGTTCTTATATAGAAAGGTCGGCACATGGAAAAGGAAATATAGTGAAAAATGTGGTCTAGCACTTTCAACTCAAAAACAAAAGGCCTCCAGGAATATAGACAGTGGATGTTCCAAACACATGACTAGAGACAAGGATAAGCTTTTGTCCATAAGTAAAAGAAAAACAGGAAATGTGACTTTTGAAAATGATGAACCAGATAAAATCAAGGATAGAGGGATGGTGAGTTTGAGTAATGACAAAGGATATGCTCAGTACATTCTTCTTGTGGATGGTCTGAAACATAATTTTCTCAATACATGTCAAAAGTGTGACAGAGACAGTGAAGAGGTTTTCACATCCAAAGAGTGTAAGGTAAATGTAAACTCAATACAAGTGGTGAATAAAGACATAAGGACAATTAATGATGTTGATATTGAATCCTCCCCTACAAGTAAAGAAGAAGACACAGATATAATAAAAGAATGTTCAGTTAGCATCAATCCCATGGAAGAAGTAGAAGAAGAATCATGTCATAAGATGGAAGCTGAAGTTTTGAAGGTTGAGAAGTCAAACACCCAAAGAAAGTTCTTAAACAGATCCATGACCTTGGATAATCTCTTGGATAGTCAGAGATCACCAAATGAGAAATATGGTATTGGATACAACAAGGACAAAATCAATACTCCTAAGAAACCTGATACAGGTCCTTCGTCTATGAAAAAGAAAAGCAGGTATGAGAGTGGTTGTAGTGTTTTTTTCTTGTGATTGAATATGGTCATAAAAGACTTGGATTGTATGCATCATGGAAGAAAAATGAAATTGCAGTAATAGAGATCGATGAGAATCAATGGGGAGATCCAAGGGTTATTTAAAAAGTATAAGCTACAATTGCACAGTGTTCAAGTAGGACAACAACATTCACAGCAACAACATTCTGATGTACAAAATTATATACATGACATTCTGTAGAGATAACAAGAGGAAAGACCTTGTCAGGGAAAGCTAACCTTTTAGAAACAAAGGAGGAAAACAATCAGAAGCAAAGAGAGAATAGTGATAGGGGGAGTCATCCAGTTATGACAAAAAAATGTTGATGAAGGAGTCCCAGTAAGAGAGGTGAGCAATATTGAGTCTGCTACAGAGGACACAGTTGAAGATGAAGATGAACAGGTCCAAGAATTAGAAGGAGAAGAATTTGGTTTAGGTACAAGTATTCTGCAGGCCTCAAATAAGAGAGTCCATCCTATCAGGGGGAGTTTGTGTTTGTTTAATATCTGCTACCTCCTAAAAATACTGCAACAACTCAGGGGGAGTATGTTTTCTTTGAAATTGAGGTCAAAGGGGGAGAAAAGGAGTTGTCCAGACCAGATGCTACAATTGGAGGTCCAAATAGATTAGTGCAGTCGTTCATGGTTTCTATCAATGCCAAAGGGGGAGATTGTTGGCATGTTTACAGGCAGAGTGTGCTTGTCATTGATGGCAAGATCAGAGTGTGAAGCGATGGAGAAACATAAACAACATAAGGCAAAGTGTGCTTGTCATTGATGGAAAGATCAGAGTGTGCAACAATGGAAAAACAGGAACAACATAAGCTCAGGAGAATTAACGGAGAGTTTCACGCAGTGCATAGGTCTGCACCAAGGATGAGGTTAGCTCATTGCCAAAGCTCAAGAGAGATAGAGTACTCAGGTTCTTAGAAAGATCAAAGGTGAAGGCCTTTGACACTTAGAAATTATTTCAAGTCAGGAAGATGTGTAAGATTGGGAGGAGAAGTGACAGTGCTCATTGGATCCCATTGAGAATTCTCAATGACCATTAGATCTAAATTCAAATAAGTCGAGCGCATAGATGGAGGACAGATCTTGGGCATTATATTTGAGCGCGAGGTCTGACCGTCGTTGGATCTAGGAGAACCTGCACGTTATTTAAAGTGAAAAGTGAAGCAGGCTTACAAAATCCTGAAAGAAGGAGGACCGTCAATCTTCAGACAAGACACATGGTCACAGATCATCATTTCACATCAAAGGAAGGAAGTTCTCTAACCTTCCAACTCGCAATATGCGAAATCATGATAAGATCTGGGCCATCAGATCTGGAGTAATTACAAAGGACCAACATCCGTTAGATATGGTGAATCTGTAAGGAAGATAAGACCAAGAGTCATCCAACTCTCCAAAACTGTGAAGGAATCTTGGTCATCCATCGAGGACAGTCATGGACTGTTGGATCCAGAGGAAACATGGCAAAAGATCATTGTTTCGCTGATTGGAAAGTCAAAGGAGTGAAGTGCTCGTTTGATTGGCGAGTGGTCATATCTCGTGGTCACATTGTTGAGAGGTGGAGAGCAGAGCTAGAGAAGCCAAGATCTATTTCGAAGTTTGTGACATGGAGAGTCGAGAGGACTCATCACAGAATACCCGAGATGTGAAAGTACAAAATGCATTTTCGAATAAGGTTGTGGTCACAACCAGTGGTTACATCTGTGGAACATGGAGGAAGGAGCTAGTGGTGTTAAGCTCCATCTCAGAGTCTCGGTGCTCGCGACTTGGAGTATCGAGACCCTTCATCATAGGAATCACGAGATGCGAGATAACGATGAGATCTAGACCATCGGATCATTGGAGATATCGACCATTGATCAGGCTTGATAAAGTTCACAAGTTCACAAAATACGAAGCACCTTTTGGCGTAGCCTGTGGTCACCACTGGTGGTCACGTGAGGGGAAGAAGCTAGCAGTGCTAAGCTCCATCTCAAAATCTTGGTGATTGTGACTTGGAGTGTCGAGATCCTTCATCACAATAATGCCAAGATGTGGAATCATGAAATTCAAATTATGTTTAGCGCTCAGTCACATATAGTGGGCATATGAGATAAACGTGAAATCTTGCATATTTAATCCAATGGTGCTGGTTAATTGTAAACATGATTGAAGGGTTACTGTTTCACCTCACAGGTAATCGATCAGTTATGATTCAGTTAGAAGAACTGAATCATGACTCTTGGATGGTTGGCAATTCAATTGCTGATGCATTTTCTTGGAGGTTCATAGTGTAACTGCTAGAAACGACTGATGGTTTCAATGAGAGGAATGGAAGAGGTCTCAGTGTGATTGCCAGAGGAGATGAAGAGCCTCAAGGAATCTTCCAGTGGAATGAAGACTGCTCATAGAGGTGATTGATAGATGTAAGAGAGTTGAATCCTGTAACTAAGACAAAGAGGATGAGCTCGACTATGATAGAGAAGACGAAGAGTCTCGACTGCTAGACAGGCTAAGGAATTTCAGCATAAGACTCAATGATGATGAGCGCATGGTTTTAACCACCAGAGAAGCTGAAGAGTTGCAACGATGATCAGGTAGAACACTCAACATGGGGAGAGCATGCAGAAGCATTGTGAATAGAGGATGCAGAAGATGCACATAGGGAATAAAAATTGTAGAACAAAGAAGATATTGAAGGATATTGAGAGTGATTCAGGTGTGAAGAAGGAGGCAGTGTGCAACAACTTAAATACACAGAAGAGGAATGGTGCATTAAATGGACATGGCGTAAAGAGCATAAAAGGCAGAAGCAAAGAACAGATATGCATAGCTGAGACAGTAAACGAAGGTTGAGTTGCACTTGTAGAGAAAAGAAGAAGATTAGAAAGTGCAAGAAGATGAAGGTAGAGAGACACTAATACAGGAGAGAAGAGTAGCATAGAAGAACAGTGATAAGCTTGGTAAGACAATGACAACTATTGAATCACTGTAATGAGTTTCAGTAGAAAATATTTATATTTGAGGGTGGTCGGGAGGTGCTAGGGAGGACTGTTTTCCTCAGAGGTTCAAGTTGGTGCTTGAACACAGGGAGTTGTAGCTTCCATCTGGTTACAGCTAGAGAAACTAGGGTGGTAGGGTGGTGTAAGGGAGAACAAGTGTTCTCTATTATATAGGCTGGATCCTGTGTAACTGGAAGTTGGTGCTTCCATCCAGTTGGTGCTAGAACATTCAGGAAGTTGGTGCTTCCATCCAGTTGGTGCTGGAACATTCAAGAAGTTGGTGCTTCCATCCAGTTGATGCTGGAACATTAAGGGATTTGGTGCTTCCTTCTAGTGGGTGCTAGAGAAATCAGAGAATTGGTTCTCTCAGCAAGTTGCATCTTGCAAAACATAGGTTGTAGCCTCAAAGAGGAGTTGGAGCTCCCAAGAATGATAATGTAAAGAATATAAAGATTACTTATCATATCAAGAAGAAGAGGTTTTTCCCTTTATGGGTTTCCTCAGGAAATATCTGTCTCTGTATATTTCATGTGTGTGACTGATGTTGAATGGTCTATTTCTTATCTCCCTACATTATTGTGATTTTCATTGAGTTCTCTGTAAAGAGTTTAAAATAAGAATAATTGTTTCAGCATGGTAACAACTGATTCACCCCCCCCTCTCAGTTGTCCAACATTCCTCTGGATTTGATGGTTGTTGTTCCACACACACATATCTAACCACTAAGATCTGTTTCCTCCTGTGTGCTTGCTTCTCCTGTCTCGACGTGAGATTCAACACTCCAGATCTCTTATCCTGTAGCTGATCCAACGACTACTGACACTCCTCCTCCCAAGCTTTGGATTTCTTCTAACTTGGAAGAATTCAAATGTTTCAAAGGACTCGACCTTTGTTTCCTCTACGAGCTTGGTTACTTGGCTCTCATCTGCATTCTGAATTCTTTGTCTCTCCTGAGCTTTGGCAAGGAAATCAAACCTCAACCCTGGCACTCACTTGTGCTCTACGTGCGACTTTGCACTACTCCTCCTAAAATTTCAGCTTGCTCAGTATCTAAGGGAATTGACTCTTATGCCTCTTCCCAAAATACTTTCTGGTGCTCTCCTGGCATGCTCTGTGCTCGACCTCCTGAGCTTTGGAACTTAAAACAAGTTCTCTTTGCGCCCACCCCTTGTGCTTTTACTAGTCTTCAACTGGTTGTCTTTCAACACTTCGTCCAAGTGTTGGCCTGCTGTAGTCCTTGCACATGGATTCCTTTAGCATGGTCAACAACTCTGTCTTCTTGAGATTCAACTTCTCTAACCTCAAAGTTCTATGTCCCATCTGTCCCTCAAATAGATATAAGTTCCCTCTTGGCAACTTATGCTCAAGCACTCCTTGCTGAGCCGACAAAGTATTCATTAACTATGTAAGTGTCTCTCCTTGAAACTTCTCTTATCTATGAAATTGAAACATAGTTCTCCTTGTGCACGCTGGCAGAGCTATACACAATCCTCAACAATTCTATCTTCTCTCTGTGCCCTCCAAGGTTTTCAGTAACATTGAGGCTTCTCCCTTGAATTTATGATTCCTTTGGTGCGCCCTCTTGCCACATCTTTGCTTGAATTCCACATAACTCATATGTGCACTCTTTTCACTGGATGCCATATTCCTCAAAATTCTATCATGGAACCCCTTGCATTTAGCCACAAAGAACCTAGATTGAAATTAGAAACTCACAGACAAAAAATTTTGTCTATAACCTCCAGACATAATTTAACATACATCTACAACATACATTCATAAGCACATACACAGATGACATTCATAAAAACACATGGAAACACACAAAGAATCTTACGTAGGAAGAAATGCTCTTTGTATTAATCTTGGAATGTCTATTACAATGTGTACAAAGCTTGGACTACTATAGAGTCTCGGCTCTTTTCTTTCTCTCTCTCTATCCTTCCTATCTCCTATTCTTGTCTGAAAAAAACCCTATGAATCTAGATACAAATATATTTTTATAAAAGAGGGGCTCCTTGAGCCTTTCCCTCCAAGATACCTACTTTCATTTATTTACATTGAATTACAATTAATGGTTGTCTAGACCAAATCAGTTTTAGATCTCCTCAGCCTATCAACCATTAAGGCGACACCAACTCTTGCCTACACAACAACATGGCTTTGGCTCTTCCAGCCTTACACATTAAATTACAATTCGAAATTTTAAATGAGGGTTGATGCCTCTCCCTCCTTGAATGCACGCTTTGATGTGTTGTCTAGTTGGTGCATTGTTGAGTTGGAGTGATGCTCCTGCATTATACTCCACTACTACAAAACATTTATGAGCTCCTGCTCATGAGGTTCCTGGCTTTATTCAAATCCACCTAGATCCCAAACTATTCTTTGGAGTTGTCCATCTGCTCCACTGCTTTGTTGTTGTTGTTGTTGCTTCTCTACTTCTCTTGCAGGTCCTCCATTGTTCATCTCCCTTCTGTTGATAGATTCTTGTGTTGACCTCAACATCATCCTTTTTATCTCCTCAATCACCTCATCCAGTTGATCCAATGGCTGGTTTTTCTTATGCTTCTTGTTCTACTGTAACTCCTCTTTATCTATGGGTAGGTCATCTTGATCCTCCTTGTTGTTTTATTTTTCTATGGCACTAGCTAGCCACCCTACCCCAGACTCCTCTTTTATAGTCTCATCACTGAGATGTTGCTCAGCTTCTTCCTCTTCTGACAGATTTGCATCTGCCAGTTCTTCTTGTGTTGGTTCAACTCCAGCTTCCTCCAGCTTCTCTTACGAATGGAATTCTTCTTTGATCTTCTTGAATTTCTCATCATGGCAGTCATTTAATGGATCTGTATGGTTCAACCAATCCTCCATCATGTTCAATTCCTTCTCCCACAGAGTAAGCATATCAACTGTGTGCTCTTCTTCTACTGGGGTATACATCAGTGTCTGCTCCATTTCTTCCTCCTCTGTGACAGTCACTGTTGGTTGTCTTTATTCTGTTTTTGCATCTACAACACATTCTCTGACCTCGACTTGGCTTCTTGGTAGGAATATTTAAATTCCCCCAATGATCAGAATGCTCTTGTGATCTTCCTCCTTTGTCATCTTTCCTTGCTGATCTGAACTCACCTATGAGTTCATGAGACCCTCAATTAGTCTCATTTCACTTCCCTTGCCCACCTGGAAATATGAAGTTTCATCCCTGCCCACCTGGCAGTTTCTAAGACCCTTCTCTGATCTTTTCTCCTCATCATCACTGAAAATCTTCCCAGTTTCTGGCTCACAGATGTGAACCATCTCTTTTGTATCATTAAGGCTCTCCACATTCCTCAACCACCTATTTAACAATTATCATTGTCCTTTGGCCAACAATTCCTTGACTGGCCACTTCACCTTCTTCTTCATTCGCCACTCATACACCCAGTTCACTTTAGCATCCTACTGCATTTTATATGCAGGATTCTCCATTTGCGCTCTTATGTCATTGAGCTCTTCGTCAATCTCATCTTTTATTTTCTGCTGGCGGTCTTCTCCTTGACCATGCTTTTGATTTGCAGTAGCCATCTCTCTGCCTTCAAGAATGAAATTGGTCCTTCGGGCTCAACCCACCTAGTTGTCTACCATTTGTTGCACACCTTGCAACAATCTGTGCTCTGATACCACTTTGGTGCAGACCCCCCTACCTCGCCAGTGTTCGTGGACCTCCTGGTCAAAGATCGTTCTAATTCTCTGAGTTGGATTAGCTCTTTCAGGTCCCTACTAGAACCTCCATGAAATAAATCCATGAGTCCTTATGTGATAACTACAACCGCATGAACAAACAATGGGTGCGATTTTTCCCCCATGTGATCACCAACGGTGACCATAGGCCTTACCTAAAGGCGTTTCAAAATTTTTCATGTCAGGTCTTTGCATGTGAGTCATCCCAACTCTCACAATCTCTAAAAGATAGACAGGGGCATAAAATTAGCAAGCTCCTCCCTTATCCTTCTACTGATATGACCTCCAGCTATGACCTAGTGCCAGGCTTCCAAGAACTTCGCGACGTCATGCTTTGCATTGTCGAAAACTGGCCTCCTTCTCTTCTCCTGAAATTCAAAGCTCCGAACGTTGAGCTCCATTCACATCATATCAATGGTCCACAATGCTTGTGATCCAATAGTTCTTCTTTCCTCTCCATGTATCAAGACTTCGCGTTTCACGAAGTTGGAGGACCGCTCACCTCCCTTCTCTCAATCCCCAAATTTGTGAACTTTTCGGGACCAGATATACGGTCCACACTCTCTATTCAATCGAAAACTACGATCAAATCATGAACTCAGGTTTCATGAATCCTCACGACTTTTCCCTTTGACTTCCTTGAGTTGCAAGTCAGTGAAATGTTGACCTCTCACCACGTGTCCCTATCTCAATGGACGGTTCCGATGGTTTCGAGACTTCGCGACTTCACAAATTCCTCTCTCCTGTGCAACTCCAAAGGATTAAACCTCATTCATATTCCTCTCGATCCAATGGGTGTTAGTCCATGCGCTCAGATCTAACCACTGATACATGTTTCCTCCTGTGTGCTCACTTCTCCTATCTGGACGTGAGATTCAACACTCCAGATCACTTCTCCTGCAGCTGATCCAATGACTGTTGATGCTCCTCCTCTTGAGCTTTGGCTTTCTTCCGACTTGGAAAAATTCAATTGTTTCAAAGGCCTCAAACTTTGTTTCCTCTGCAAGCTTGGCTATTTAGGTCTCGTCTACATTCTGAAGATGTTGTCTCTCCTGCGCTTTGGCAAGGAAATCAAACCTCAGCCCTAGCATTCACTTGCACTCTACATGCGACTTTGCACTAGTCCTCCTTTGCTTTCATCTTGATTAGTCTCTAAGGAACTTGACCCTTCTACATCTTCCCAAAATCATTTTTGGTTCTCTCCTGGCACACTCTGTTCTCAACCTCTTGAGCTTTGGAATGTAAAACAAGTTCTCTTTGTGCACACTCCTTGTGCTTTGACTGGCCTTCAATTGGATGTCTTTCAACACTTCGTCTGAGTGTTGGCTTGGTGCACGCCTTGCATAGGTCTTCCTTTAGAGTGTTCAAAAACTCTATCCTCTTGAGATTAAACTACTCAGACCTCAAAGATCTTTGTCCCTTCTGTCCCTCGAAGAGATATAAGTGCCCTCTTGGAAACTTATCCTCAATCACTCCTTGTTGAGCCGATAGAGTATTCAGTAAAAAAATAAGTGTCTATCCTTGACACTTCTCTTATCTATGAACTCGAAACAGAGTTCTCCTTGTGCACTCCTTGCACTCGCTCGATGCCCACTTGGTAGAGCTATATAGAATCCTCAACAATTTTGTCTTCTCTCTGTGCCCTCCTATGCACAATCTTTCTGCCAAGTTGTTCAGTAACCTTGGGGCTTCTCCCTTGAATTTATGATTCCTCTAGTGTGTCATCCTGGCATTTCTTTTCCTAAATTCCACATAACTCAAATGTACACTCTTTGCACTAGATCACAAATTCCTCAACACTCTGTCATGCAACCCCTTGGATTTAGCCACAAAGAACCCAGACTGAAATCAGAAACTCACAGACAACAAATTTTTTCTATAACCTTAAGATGGAATCTAACGTACATATACAACATACATTAATATGCACATACACATATGACATTCATAAAATCGCATGGAAACACACAAAGAATCTTATGCAAGAAAAAATGCTCTTTGTATTAATCTCAGAATGCCTGTTACAATGTGTAAAAATATCATAATGCTATAGAGTCTCATCTCTTTTATTTCTCTCTCTCCATCCTTCCTATCTCTTATTCTTATCTAAAAAAAATCCTATGAATCTAGATACAAATATCTTTTTACAAAAGAGAGGCTCTTTGAGCCTTTCCCTCCAAGCTACCTACTCTCATTTATTTACATTGAATTACAATTAATGGTTGTCTAGTCTGATTTGGTTCTAGATCTCCTCAACCTGTCAACCATTAAGGCGACACCAACTCTTGTCTGCAAAATGACATGGCTTTGGCTCTTCCATCCTTAAACATTAAATTACAATTCGAAATTTTAAATGAGGGTTGACACCTCTCCCTCCTTGAATGCGCTCTTTGATGTGTTTTCTAGTTGGCGCATTGTTGAGTTGGAGCTGTTAGCGTCAGAAGTCACTCCTGGATTGCTTGCAAGAGCAGAGCTCGACACCCATCAGTTTAATGTCACGGTTTGTTTAATTTGGTGATCAAATGGAGATGGACTCAAACGATGTGGTTCCAAATCTGAAACTAGGCTAGGCATGCATGCGCAAGTGAGGTCTTAGGTAACTTCAGACAGTGAGTTGTAGTAAGGGTGAGTAGGGGGGAGACTTGTATCAGAGGAATGCAAAGGTCTATTCTAAACATCGGGTTCTAACAGACTGTGGAAGAAAACATCTAAACACGAGATCTTCTCACGCTCAGATGCAGAAAACCAGAGAGGACAATAATGCCACAATAAATCCTTTATCATAACATAACTGCCACAATTCGTGCGAATCAGTCGATCATGAACTCTCTTAGTGTAAGACGAAAACTTAGATGGGAAGAGAAAGACTGTCTGCAATTAAACAATAAATCTTACATACAGATGCATAACCAGAGCTAAGATATCAGTTAAAACTTTACAATCGGGAGCTTCTCTCTACCATCGATACTTTACAAAATACAAAGACTGAGTTTATATACTCAGAGAAAAATGCCTAACAGAGGCGTGCCCAGTCGCCCAAGGCTTGGTGTCTTTTCAGTCAAACTCATACTGATATTCTTTGTCGGACACCATCTTAACTGCGCATGGCTCCCGTAGGGGGAGTAGTTGAATCAGTAAATGCCAAATTAGCATGTGCAGGTCTCCTCCGGCTAGTCGGTGACTTGGCATGGCCTTTCTGAAAGAAAGGGTACACAGGACTTTCTTGAGCGGACCGTTTACCAGACCCTCCATACTTCACACTTAATGAATGAATAGAGGTTTCAACCCCCTCTTGCTTGCATTTAATCCAGGCAAAGACCAGGATTGAGGTCAGGTCCGATGGCAACTGGAGGTCGCGTCGGGCCTCTCTGTGACTGAATTTGGTGCTTCGGCCTCCATCACGCAGCTCCCCCCTTTTCCAAGTGCCCATGGGCTGTGACCGTGTGTCTACTCCCATGACGCTTTTCGGCATTTGCGAGTATGTAGGGGCTGCTCCTTGCTCCTCGAAATCGCTATGAGAGATATGCCGAGACAGCTCGATCTGGTGCCACGCACCCTTCAAATCCGACGATTCTAAACTCATCTGATGCTACGGTGGGCCCTGGGTACTGAATGCTCTCGCTACTTCGCGTATCGGGACATGAAGGAACTGCTTTTTTCGTGTTGAAACCACGATGGGCAAAAAGGCAGGGGGCTTAATCGTGTGCCAAGTGTCTGCTTCAAATGGATGGCTGAGATTACCCCCTTGATACTGTGGGCCCAAACTTTAAAAGTTATTTTCCCTTTTGCAATTCGTGAGCTCGTGGGTCAAAGACCCTTGGTTCCCCTTTCTAAACTCCTAATCACCGAGATGGAAATACGGGTTGGGTCCCCTTTCTAATCAGCGCTTTCTGCATGTAGCCATTGGCTAAGGCCCAAGTACTCGCGCCTTTCTCTACTCGTGACCTGGCGAGCCGGAGTATCAGACTTTGGCATTCTCCCTTCGTGAATTCCTGAGATGCGATGGTCAGTGATGACTGACTTTCTCCGATCGCTTTTTGTAACTCGGAATATCGCGCAAACAAAGGGATGTGGTCCGCCCTTTGAACTTACGAACCCCGAGCTTGCGAAACAACATTGCACTTAGAACTTTTAGCGCTATGATTGTTGCTACTTGGTCATCCTGCGATTCCCCATCAACCTCTGCTCTGCTCTGTCGCTGAAACCCTTCCGCTGAAGACTAAACTGCTCACTCGCTTGATTTTAAGCCTGAAAAGGACTTCTTTTATGTGCTGCGCTTGGGCGCTCCTCGGGCAACTTGCAGACCTGTGTATCCCGACACCAAAGACAAGAAATGTTGTTGACATTAGGCTCCATGGGGGATAGAGTCATCCTTGTGATGCTCTAAGGACTCATTTTGCAGTTCCAGTGCTTTGTTGTTGGGCTATGGAGTCATTTACTAAGTCGACACAATAAAAGTAATAAATGAAGAATAGAAAAGACAATATTTACAGAATACAGGAGCCATCGATGGCTCGGACAAAACATTTTTTAAGAAAATGCCCATTTACTGGGCTGTGGAAAACTTCCTCACCTTCCAAATCTCGTAGCCGATATGTGTTATTTGAGAAGACTTCAGAGATTCTGAAAGACCCGATCCATAGGGCTTCAAATTTTCCGTGCTTGCCCTTGTCTTGCTTAGGAGCATCCCACTTTAGCACCAGGTCTCCTAACTGGAATCGCTCCTTCTTGGCCTTCTTATCAAAAACCTGCTTGATCCTTTGCTGCTGATCCTGAATTTTGTCCACTACCTGCTCTCTGGCCTACTGGACTTCCACCAGCTGATGAATTCATCTAATCATGTCATTGGGCTCTTCTTGATAATCCTGGAAGAATTTCGCTACGGGAATGGCCAGCTGAGGAGGGAAGACAACTTATGCTCCGTACACCAACTGGAAAGGGGAGATGCCTGTGGATCTCTTTGTAGTCACCTGATCAGTCCATAGAGCGAATTTCAGCTTCGAGTTCCAAGCCCTTTTGTTGTCTTCTAATAGTCTTTTGATGATCCTTATTAGACTTTTGTTGGAGGACTCTGCTAAACCATTTCCCTATGGGTAATATGGGGTGGAGTGAATCAGTTTGATCTCAAACTGCTCACAGAACTTGGCTAATGGCTCAGACCCGAAAGCGGCTACGTTATCAGTGACAATCTTACTTGGGCAGTCGAACCTTGTGATGAGGTCCTCAAGGAACCCAATGATTACCTTATGGGAAGCGCTCCTGGTAGGGATGGCTTCTATCCATTTAGTAAAGAAATCTGTGGTCGTCAGGATCCATCTGTACTACCCATTGGAAGCAGGGTGGATTTCTCCAATAAAATCCAGGCCCCATTGTTGGAAAGGTCCTGAAACAACTACAGGCTGCAAAGGAAGAGACTTGAGCTGTTTCTTTCCCAAAAATCTTTGGCACGTGATACAGGCCCTAACTCCTCTATGGACATCAACAAACAAGGTGGGCCAGTAGTATCCGGCTCTGAGAATTTTGTGGGCGGTAGT
Source organism: Picea glauca (assembly GCA_000966675.3). NCBI lineage: Eukaryota > Viridiplantae > Streptophyta > Pinopsida > Pinales > Pinaceae > Picea > Picea glauca. Next base: position 488,335 of record JZKD02S1708620.1, read on the forward strand.
TTTCTAGGAATGGTGTCCTCCACATAGGCCACTGTGAAACTCGACCATGATCCTGTCGGCCTCTTGTGGATCCATGCATTTTAAAAGCACCCCCAGGGGGTCTTTCCAGTATAAAATTTGATCAATAAGGTAGTACCTGACTGCCTTGAGCTTAAGATCTCTTGCTTTGTTTCTTTGCAAGCCATCTGGGGGTCGCAATTCCTGCAGAAAATATATGACATTCTTATACCATGGACATCGAGCCAATGGAGGCTATCTTTGAGGGTCTGTTTCAGACAACTGACCCTGTTGAATTCCTGAGCATTTGTTCATGAAATTTACCCCCAAAGATTGGCAATTGGCTTCAGCCAGCAACTTGGCTAGGCCTTGACCTTTGATCAATTCGGTGGGCCTTATTTCCAGGTCAAATTCCAGGATCTTGGCTATCCATTTACTCCTCTTTCCATCAATGTCGGGTTGTACGAGGATGTCCTTAACAGAGGCTGAAGGAAGGTATGCGATCACCTTTGAGTGCAGGACATAGAACCTGAAATATTTGAGAGCTTTCACTAAGGCATAGGCTTGTTTCTCCATGATTTCATCTCTGACCTCTGCATCTCTTAATGCCTTGCTAAAGAAGGCAATGGGCTGTTCTCGCCCCTCCTCATTTCTTTGCAACAAGACCGCCGCTACTATATCGCAAGAAGCGAAGGAGAAAATCATGAAATCTTTTGAATAGTCAGGGCTGATCAGCACTGGTGCCTCACTCAATGCCTTCTTTATCTGGACAAAAGACTCCCTGGGTTCAGCGGTCCATTTTACTTCATTTCCCTTCTTGAGCATGGTTGTGATGTGTTTCACCAGCTCAACGAAATTCGAGACGAATCTCCTCAGAAAGTTAATCCTCCCCAAAAAGGCTTGGACTTCCTTCCTCGACCTGGGCAGCGACAAGGTCCGAATTGCCTCCACTCTGCTAGGATCAATCCTCACTCCTTTTGCTGATACTATATGGCCTAGTAGCTTCCCCTCCTCCATAGCAAACAAAGATTTCTTGGGGTTCAGGGAAAGGTTGAATCTTCAACATTTTGAGAAGACTTTCCTCAGGTGGCTGCAGTGATCTTTTTCGGACCTCGAGAAGATTGTGATATCATCCATATAGATTACCACGAACCAATATTTTTCTCCGATGAAGGCTATGTCCATGGCTCGCTGGAACGTCGCTTTTGCATTCATCATTCCAAATGGCATTTTGGCATACATGAATGTGCCCCAGGGAGTGGTGAAGGCTGTCTTTTATCTATCTTCAGGCATGATCGATATCTGATTATAACCAGAGAAACCATCGATCATGGAGATCCTAGATGCTTCGGTTACCCTCTGCAAGATGTGTTCCATATTGGGTAAGGGGTAATTGTCTTTATTTGAGCTCCTGTTCAGGTTCCTGAAGTCGAAACAGAGCCTGATCTCTCCACTTTTCTTCCTTACCAGAACCAAATTGGCCACCCAATCGGAATACCTCAAGAGGATGATGATCTGGGCCTCCAACAATTTCTTTACTTCTTTCTCCATGATAGGCAGCAACATGGGATTTATCTGTCTTAACTTCTGCCTGAACAGCTTAGCTCCTTCCTTTAATGGGATCTTGTGCTCAATGACAGATGTGTCATACGTCTTGAGGTCTTCGTAGGTCCATGCAAACACATCAGCAAATTCCTTCATCAACCCAACATATTCGGCTCTCTGTTCTATGGTCAAACTGCTTGACAACTTGACAAACTTAGGCTCCTCCAGTGTGCCAATGTTGCACTCGGCTGTGTCAACATCTTTATCTGAAACCCTGCCCTTTACTGCCACATCATTCCCATCAAAAAATCTTTCTAAAGGAATAAGTCCCCTCGGAATATGATTGTTGGGTAGCTGAATGATCTGGTGGTCTGCAATTTTATTTAGAAACACCTCAGGGTGAGGGCTTTCCTCTGTATCAGGATCCTGATCAATGTGCAACGTAGAAAATTCATCAACAGATTGGAGAAATCTTTCGATTTCCAGATCATCTTCAAATACCTTCCAATGTTTGACATTATCTGGTACCAGGGCCTATATTTTATCTCAACATCAGAGTTAGCCATAGGCGGCAGAGGAACTTTGAGCAGACTGGCTGAGACAACTAAATAATCGGCCACAGCATTATCCTCCCTTGGAATGAAAGATATATTGAAGGCTGAGAAGAAATTGTCAATTAGGTCCCACGCCTCATTCCTATAATTTCTAAGTCGAGGATGCTTAGCTTGATAAACGTTTCTGATTTGTTGGACCACCAACTCTACATCTTCGAACACTGCTACCTCCTGAATTCCCATTTTGCTTGCAACACTTAATCCTAGGACAAGGGCTTCATACTCTGCCACATTATTGGTGGTTTGAAATTCTAATTTGTATGACAGAGACACGGTTTCCTGAGCAGGTGACACAAAAAACACCCCAGCACCAGCGCCTTCCCTGGAACAGGCTCCATCAAAAAACATTTTCCATACGGAGGTGATGGAGGGAGGAACTTTAGGGGAAACAGAGGGCTTCTTTCTGAGTTTCAGAGGAGGCTTGGGGGCATGAGTGAGTTGGAATAAACTGGAACCTAAATCAATGTCTAAGGAAAAAATAGGATGGTTGGTGGGATTGGCTTCATCATTGATTATATAGGCCAACTGGGCTTCCCTATATAGCCTTCTATGTTCTCCCCCAAACACCGGGATAGTAGCAGAGGTTAGGTCCATCTGTAGGGTTCCCCCCAACCTTTTTATCCAAGATCTTGATAACAGCATACCAAACTTGGGGGGGACATCAGCTACTACAATATCCATAACCACACTCTTCATGGGCAGTTGGAACAAGGTCACAACCAGGTCTTTAATAACTCCAAGGCACTGGACTCTCCTGGAGTCAAAGGAATAGAGGTCATGATAAGCTCGGGTGACTTCTAGTCCCAACTCTTCCATGACAGTTTTGGGCATGAGGTTGTGAGAGACCCCTGAGTCCATCAAGCAGTTGTGCAACACTTTATCATGTATGTTCAGAGATGTGTAGAAGGGAGGGGATGAATCATCTCTATCTTCTACCATGGGTCCTAGGATAACTACTGGATTTTTGTCTTGGAGGTTTATGGAGTCTGTGGGAAGGCATGAGGCTTCAGACTGTAAAAGATCAGAGAATCATTTTTTAAATTCTCCATGTTTAATTAGCTCAGTGAGGGGCACAGGGATTCTGATCTTTTGAATCTCATGCTCAAAATTAAAAGAAGATGCAGGCTTTGGGATTTCTCTTACTTCGGGAGCATGGTCCTGAATGATAGGAGAGAGGGGTCATGTCTTCTTACCTCCATGACTGTCATCTATTGCATATCCAGGTTTTTATATTCTAGTAGACTACTCAAGAATGTCAGGCGTTTCTGTCTTATTATCGGACCTCAGGTTGTACCTGCCTCGACTGCCATTAGCCTTGTCTCCCTTGCTCATCTCATTTAGCTGACTGTCCATGAAAGACTACTCGTATGCTGATTGAGTGAGATGAGGAAAAGGAGGAGTGTCTCTGAAACAATGAATTTCAGGATCAAGCTTGTCGGCTTCTCTTTCTTCCCCCTCGGCCACAAAATTGTTTTGAAAAGGGGCCTGAATCTTCTGGTCCTCTCTGTCTCTCCCCTTCTCTCTTTGCATATGTGGGGGAGTGAAATTATTTGGTCTCCTGAATCCTCCTTTATTTTCGGCGACCGGAGGGACTTTATATTCTTTCCTTCCTTCCACCCTCATCCTCTCCATCTCTACGGACATAGACCTCACCATCTTAGTCGGCTCATCCACTCGAGGGTGAGGCACCGGTGATCCAGAAGTTGAGGCTTCCGTCCTTCCCTTTCTTCTGTCTGTGTCAGCCTTGTTCCTCAGTCTGTCAGCTACTAATATGTTGGATTCCACTTATATGGATGCATCTTTCATTTGGGCTAAGGAGGTGGCTCTTCTTTCTCTCAACGAAAGGCAGAAATTAGGGCCAAATGCACCAGCATAGGAAATTTGGGAAGAGGCTTCTGAGGGCTTTATCTCTGCAGGAATCTTATTATACATTTTGTTGAATCTTTTGGAAAAGTCAGAGACAGACTCTCCTTCCATTTTCTTCAGAGACCCGAACTCTGTCATGTAATACATGAAATCCTTCCTATCTCCCCACTGCCTCAGGAAAACACTATCTGGGGCTTCAATTCCAACAATAGATCCGGGGGTCAATCCTCTAAACCATTTCCTGAACTCACCGTCCAGGATCTGGATGAAGACTCTCATCCATACATCTTCATTTTCGATGTTGAGGTTGTCTGCATAACTGTAGAAAGCAGTCAGGTTCTCTTCGGCAGTTATGTCTCCTTCCCTAGTGAATTTGGTCATGTATTTCAAGTAATCCTCAGCAGGAAGAGGATTCACAGGATGAGGTAGGATTAAGGGAGCATATCTGGCAGTGACTATGGTGTCCATTATATTTGGAGGGGGATTACCACCAGCCATAGGAATATTAGGTGGAGGAGAGCTTGGAGGAGAAGGAGTTCGCAAAGGGGCTACTAGGAATGAGTCCCGAAGTGGAGTGGGGAACAAGAGAGGATTTAAGGCGGAGACTAATGAATTCAAGTCGGCATGCACTTTTCTTCGTGTAGGAGTGGGAAGATCCACTGCAGTTAAGGGTCTTCGCCGATAAACAACCTCAAAGGAGAGGGGAGTGACAAGGATTTCTCCCTCCGATTCCGGATCAGGAGGGGAAAACTCAGCAGGAACACTCCCAAAATTTAGGAAGCGGGAAGCTTCGGAAAATGGTCTGTTGGGAAGTTGAGGAGAAGAAAATGGAGTTTATACAGAAGGGGATAGCGGATTACCTAGTTCAGCGATGGAAGCTTCTCCTTCAGAGGCTTTTCCCTTTCTGAGCGCCGCCTATGGATTTGCTTCAGGCATAGCTAGAGGCTGTTGTGGATGAGACCGCGTATGCCTGCCTCTGAAAGCCACAATTAACAGAGCAGGTTCGCCCCAGCGAAGTCGTCACAATGGAGTCACCAGGTGCAAATTAGCAATCCTGAAAGGCTCCGATAATCCGATGCACCTTCGGATTCAGAGGCTCAATGTCGTTCTACCCAGGGAAAATTTTCAATTTCGTCCACGACAACGGCGCCAAAAACGTTAGCGTCAGAAGTCACTCCTGGATTGCTTGCAGGAGTAGAGCCTGACACCCATCAGTTTAATTTCACGGTTTGTTTAATTTGGTGATCAAATGGAGATGGAATCAAATGATGTGGTTCCAACTCTGAAACTAGGCTAGGCATGCATGTGCAAATGAGGTCTTAGGTAACTTCAGACAGTGAGTTGTAGTAAGGGTGAGTAGGGGGAAGACTTGTATCAGAGGAATGCAAAGTTCTGTTCTAAACATCAGGTTCCTAACAGACTATGGAAGAAAACATCTAAACACGAGATCTTCTCACGCTCAGATGTAGAAAACCAGAGAGGACAATAATGCCACAATAAATCCTTTATCATAACATAACTGCCACAATTCGTGCGAATCAGTCGATCACGAACTCTCTTAGTGTAAGACGAAAACTTAGACGGGAAAAGAAAGACTGTCTGCAATTAAACAAGAAATCTTACATACAGATGCATAACCAGAGCTAAGATATCAGTTAAAACTTTACAATCGGGAGCTTCTCTCTACCATCGATACTTTACAAAATACAAAGACTGAGTTTATATACTCAGAGAAAAATGCCTAACAGAGGCGTTCCCAATCGCCCAAGGCTTGGTGTCTTTTCAGTCAAACTCATACTAATATTCTTTGTCGGACACCATCTTAACTGCGCATGGCTCCCGCAGGGGGAGTAGCTGAATCAGTAAATGTCGAATTAGCGTGTGAAGGTCTCCTCTGGCTAGTCGGTGACTCGGCATGGCCTTTCTGAAAGAAAGGGTACACAAGACTTTCTCGAGCGGACCGTTTACCAGACCCTCCCTACTTCACACTTAATGAATGAATAGAGGTTTCAACCACCTCCTCTTGCTTGCATTTAATCCAGGCGAAGACCAGGATCGAGGTCAGGTTCGATGGTAACTGGAGGTCACGTCGGGCCTCTCTGTGACTGAATTTGGCGCTTCGGCCTCCATCACGTAGCTCCCCCCTTTTCCAAGTACCCACGAGATGTGACCGTGTGTCTACTCCCATGACGCTTTTCGGCGTTCGCGAGTATGTAGGGGCTGATCCTTGCTCCTCGAAATCGCTATGAGTGATATGCCAAGACAAATCGATCTGGTGCCACATGCCCTTCAAATCCAACGGTTCTAAACTCATCCGATGCTATGGTGGGCCCTGGGTACTGAATGCTCTCGCTACTTCGCATATCGGGACATGAAGGAACTTCTTTTTGCACGTTGAAACCACGATGGGCGAAAAGGTGGGGGGCTTAATCGTGCGCCAGGTGTCCGCTTCAAATGGACGGCTGAGATTACCCCCTTGATACTGTGGGCCCAAACTTTAAAATCTCTTTTCCCTTTCACAATTTGCGAGCTCGTGGGTCAAATACCCTCGGTTCCCCTTTCTAAACACCCGATCACCGAGATGGCGATATGGGTTGGGTCCCCTTTCTAATCGGCGCTTTCTACATGTAGACGTTGGCTAAGGCCCAAGTACTCATGCCTTTTGCTACTCCTGACCTCGTGAGCTGGAGTATCATACTTTGGCATTCTCCCTTCACGAAGTCCCGAGACGCGATGGTCAGCGACGGTTGACTTTCTCCGGTCACTTTTCGTAACTCGGAATATCGCACAACCAAAGGGATGTGGTCCGCCCTTTGAACTTACGAACCCCGAGCTCCCGAAACAACATTACGCTTAGAACTTTTAGCGCTATGCTTGATGCGACTTGGTCATCCTGCGATTCCCCATCAACCTCTGCTCTGCTCTGTCGCTAAAAACCCTTCCACTGAAGACTGAACTGCTCGCTCTCTTGATTTTAAGCCCGAAAAGGACTTCTTTTATGTGTTGCGCTTGGGCGCTCCTCGGGCAACCTGCAGACCTGTGTATCCCAACACCAAAGACAAGAAATGTTTCTAACAAGAGCGATGCTCCTGTATCATGGAGTCTTCAAAGCTGCTTGGCTCAATCGAAGATAAGAGTTCTAGGTTAAATTGTTCTGGTGAACAAATTCTTCTTCTAGTATCAACTCCTACATCTTTGTACCCGATAATATGATCTGATGGATGATTATTTTGTATTTGTTTTCTAAGTGTCTTCATAGGTACTTGAAGATATTGTTTTTTTTGTTGTTTTGCTTCTAACTTCTCTTCTTCATCTTCCCCTTATGCTACTTCTTCCTCTTTTTCTTCTTCTTCATCAACTTGTTCCATTGACTTCTTTTCTTCTTTTATTTTTCATCCACCTGTCTCATCAACCCTCACATTGATTCTTTCCACAACTTTGTTGATCCTAAGATTGAAACATTTCTATGATTTCCCTATGTCCACACGAGAATCAAACTTTCCCATTCTTCCATATTCTCTCTTGATGCAACCTTTTCTTCCAAAAACTATGAAGTGCTTCACATTTGTTGGTCCTCCTTTCCAAAACTCATAGGGAGTTTTATCACCATTGTTTCTGAGAATTACTCTATTTTGAATATGAATTTTTGTATGCACTGCATAAGCGTAAAAGACATTTTTCAACTTGGAATCCATTAACATAGTTCGAGCCATTTCCTGTACTTTCATGTTCTTCCTTTTGACAAATCCATTCTATTGAGGCGTCCTAGAAACAAATAATTTCCTTTCTATTCCATACTTGCTACATAAATCCATAAATTCCTTCGAAGTAAACTCTCCTCCATTATCATATCTCAAACATTTGATTTTTGAATCCATTTCATTTTCAACCATTTCCTTGTATACCTTACAGTTCTTGAATGATTCTGAATTTTTTTTTAGAGAAAAAACTACAATCATCCTTGTAAAATAATCAACCAATAACATAAAATATTGATCACCTTTTATACCCTTTGTTTTAGTTGGTCCAACTAGATCAATATGTACAATTTCCAATGGTATTTTTGTGGAGTATTCCTTTTATTTGAATTTTATCTTCTTTTTTTTTCCTTGTTGACAATGCTTGCGTAAGATGTTGGTTGGCTTTGTGATCTGGGAAATTTCTCTAATTGCTTTGTTTTTGTTGACTTTGAATAGGTTGTCAAATTTTATGTGACCCATCCTTCTGTGCCATATCCAAACTTCATCATCCTTTCCAAGAAAACACTTTTCATTTCCATTTTCACTTAATACATATAGGTTGATTGAAGTTCTTACAGTTGTTGCAATGAATCTTCCTGAATCTGCTTTTCTTATCTCACACTTCTATGAATCAAACAAAATTTTGTGACCTTGGTCACACATTTTACTTACACTTAGAAGATTATGTTTCCTATCTTCTACTAGTAGAACATTTTATTCCTTGGTATCTTTGTTTCCAATTCTGACTGTGCCTCTTCCAATTATTCTAGTCGAGTCATTGTTTCCAAAGGAGTCAGATCCATCTCTTTCCTTTCTCAAGGTTAGAAACTTGTCCTCGTCACTTGTCATGTGCTTTGAGCAGCCATTATCAACATACCAACCATGTTTCTTGTGTTTAGCTTGTATAAAGAGTGTGCATTATTTATTGTTATGCTAATTCTACTTTCTTATCCATATTCTCTACTGAGGTTCATGTTTGTGATTGTTGTTATTCTCTAGGAGGGATTGTCATTCTACAATCTTTGGCCATGTGTCCAAAGTTATTGCACTTGTAGCATTCAAATTCAGTGCTCAAGGATTCAAACATGTTGTATCTTCTTCTCTGTGTTTCGGTAGGCCTTCTTGGATAACCATTGTGTGCATGACTTTCAAACTTGTTTTTGTTTCTTCTATTTTCTCTTCAATTTATAGCTTTATGTCCAAAATTGTTACGTGAATAACATAAACCAAAGAAGATAGTTTGATACCTAGGATTTGAAGATATTCTAAAAGGAAATACTCTTATAAATCCTTCTTCTTCTTGAGTCCTTCTTGTTTTTTACTATCGTTGATTATGAAATATTAATCTTTTGGGTGGAGGAGTGTCTTTGTGATCTTCCTTGTAAAAATACTTGTCTCCTTTGACTATCTATGCTTAGCTTCTTGATTGTGTTGATATTTTTTTTGGATCTTGATCCCTTTTCTGGCTGATTCTATCCAAGTTCTAACTTGTCATGATTTGGCATTTGACTGCTAATAATATTGTCCAAAACTTTTGAGTTGTTCTGCATGTTTTTCTTTTGAATATCTTTTCTGAACATGGCAATCTCTACTTCCAAATTTCCAATGATCATGTCTCTTTATTCTAACCATTCTTTGAGTTCTTCTTCAATTCTTTTGTCTTATTTCAAATTGAATTTTTAATTTAGTGATCATCTTCCTCTAGTTCCGTAGAGTTGGAATTTTGAGTTTTCTCTTTTATTTTTATTCTTTTGTCTTTTCATAACTTCTATATCACTCAACAGTTCTTCTTTGTAGTCAAGTTATTCCTCTTCATATTATTCTTCGTTTCCTTCTTCATCAAAATTTTCTATTTCCATGAATATAACCCTTTTTGTCTCACTTTTACTATCTTCATCTTCCTCTGATGATGTGTTGTCTTCTTTTGTGAAAAAGTTATTCTTGAAAAAATTGTTTTTGGTTCTTTTTCCTTTGTACATTTGATTTCTATTTGAATCATCTTCTTCATTTATTTTATTTTTCTTATGGGGACATTTGTTATAGAAATGAGAAATACCATCACAATTAAAAAAAATCAATGGAATCTTACCTCTGTATTTTCCGTCGTTTCCCTTTTATATCCTTCTAATGAAGTTGGCTACTTTGTCATTGTCTTTTGAGATGTCACTGTTGTTGTTATCTAAATTTACCTCTTGCTTTCCCTTTTTCTTTGACTTCTTGGATGCTTTGAATGATTCTTCTTTTGTGACTAAATTCTTTTAATCGGTACTCATTTCATAGGCTATGAATATTCCATGTAGCTCATCCATTCTTATTGAGTTCATATATATTCTTTCTTCTAGTGCTGATATCTTAGGATCAAATCTCATTGGAAGAGATCTTATCACTTTTTGAACAATTATAGATTCATTAACTTCTTCTCCCAAACCTTTGATTGCATTCCTTGTTTCATCAACTCATAAAAAGTAGGCTGCAATATTTTCATCTTCTTTCATCTTCAATTTCTCAAATTGACCTCTGTAAGTTTGAATCGTTTCTGCCTTGAATTTTATGTCTCCTTCATAAAAATTCTAAAGTTTGTCTCAAATCTCTTTTGTTGAACTGCAATGCATAAATTTGACATATACTAAATCAACCAGACCATTTAGGAGTGCAGTTTTTCCCTTTGAATTATTTAGATTGAGTTTCTTTCCATTTTCATTTGTTGGAGGAACAACAGGTTCTTTATATCCATCTACAACTGATTGTCAAACCTCAAATTCATGTACATGTACATATGTTTTCATCCTTCTACTCCAGAATGCATAGTTATGTCCATCAAACTATGGTATTCCATTTTTATACATAATGTTTCTTTCCATGATCTACCTTTCAGTGGTTACATTGATTCCTAAAGGAACCTAATCTGATACCAATTCTTGGATTACTGAGAGGGGGGGTGTGAATTAGTAAAAGATATGTTTAATCTTTTTAACAACAATATGTAAGTGTTGTTTATCTTTATCATCAATATAACATTATCATTCAAAAAGTGTACAATAAATAAACCTTGAACAATGAAAAATCATACAGATATAAAGTACACTAGTATTTTTACGTGGAAACCCAATGCGGAAGAAAACCACATAATGTTTTTTCTTATATGTATTTAATAATTACAATCATTGGAAGCACCAAATTCCTTTGTTCTCTAGCTACAAGTGGAAGGAGGCTCTAACTCCCTATATTTTCAGGCTAAAACTTTAGGGAATCTCCAACTCTCCAATTCTCTAGCTACAACCCCCTATGTTCTCCAGCTACAACCGAAAGGTGGCTACAACCACCTATCCTTGCCCCATCCAACCACCCTGAAATATAAGTGTCAAATGATGAAACCACTGCCATGCTATCCCTATGAGATATACCACTATAAACATGTACCAATCTATCCCAACAACTTATAACCAAAATATACCAATAATCTGTAATCAATCTTGTACCATAAGTCATCCTGTACCAACAAATACCAACATGTATGTGACCTGTATATGCTACAACTCGTGTATGTATGCACCCAGTCTATACTGTAGTATATGTATGTACATGGCCTATCTATAATATACCCTGCGTACACCTTTAGATGGCTAGGGTTTTCACATTTTATAAAACTCAAACACTTTGCTACCTTTGTCGAATCAACCTACAGCCTATCATTGTGTCCAATCTGTAGTTGTTCCCTATGCATACATCATCATATGTATCTCTTAACCAAGTGCATCTATATTTCTCTAGTCATGTTACATACATGTGTATACAATCATGATAAATTGTAATAACCCTCACATGGACTAGACGTCAAACCATCACTAATATGCAGCCTCAAACATCACAAACAACTTCACAATCAGTTCACAACCAAAAACCCTCAACCATGTACCACAAAATCCCTCAACACTAACAATATGTACCAATGATAAATATCAGATATACTAGCACTGTATTTCTATAGATCTGACTTATTCAGTAAGTGCCATACAACCAATAGCCTCTCTAGGGAAAATCCTCAAACCCCCATAACCATACCTCATGTAGACAATAACATCCAACTACTTATGAAATAAGACATACCTTTTGAACCTCTAGATATATTTGTTGTACCTAATCACTATAGACCTTCCTGGGGGATTTATTTCAGACTCTGAGAACCTGACATCCTCAACAACTCAATCTTTCATGGATTTTCCAACTGTACATGTTAGGGACCTAACCCCTCACGTAGGTAGAATAATATATTATGATGTAATAAAGGTCAATATTAATAAGACCTAGCAATAAGGAATAATAATTCGAATGTAAGAATACCTAATAGAAGCTTCTGCTTCTAGAAGGATCTTCCTCTAGATGGTTCTTTTGATAGACATATTTAGTATAAATAGGAGTCGATGGTATGAAAATTTTTGTCTTGGATATTATCGTAATAGAACTCTGCTCTACTGGAGGTTTCCCTCTCGAAGAGGCAAGTGAACATTGCTCTCAGTAATCAAAGTTATCTTTTTGGTGTTATTCTAGTATCATTTTGGTAGTATTGTGGTGTTGTTCTGGTTATATTGTTGTTCATTTGCCATTTATATCATTTTATTTATGTTCTGCATACTTTTTATATTTCGAATATTACAGGTGGTATCAAACCACTTTCCTCGACATAAAAATGTGGGTTAATTTTTTTCAAGGTAGAGACGTATTCTGACATCTTTAAGATATAGATATTTATCGTTACACACATAAACCCATGTTCGGGGATTCATACACATAGGAAATACAAGTGGTACTTAAGCGCACATCTATTGGCCACCCTAGTAACCCATGTTGGTATGCCTTCAAGTGGTAGTGCATCAAACAACACATGTATACAGATCTACCTAGATTTCCTAAAGCCCTCTTAAAATAAACCGATCAACCACTTGATTGTTATAGTACCACCAAGAACAACACTCGGGAAGATACTCTCTAGTACCTAAGTAGTCATGTAGTATGGCTAAGGGCACGGTCTAGCCTCCTTAGTTGGTTCCCTGAGATATTTGGCCGAGTAGTACTGTTGGACCCAACATGTATATTAGAGAGCTATAGAACAGGTCAAACCCTTGAATACCTAACCTTTGGGGACAAAAAAAAAAAAAAATAGACCATATCTCTTTACACGCACCTGTGTCTCTTGCATTCAAGTTGCCACATCACTACACATTTATTCCTGATTAATCATTTGGGCATTTCATCATTGTAGTATTCTTCAGACCGGAGTATAACTCCACGGGTGTAAAAATAAAAAGTCTGGATCCTGTTGCACCATTATTTGAGACCTATTCCATTGGATTTCTCTCTTCTCCCTTATTACTTTCATACCTATCATTTTTCAGAAATTGTTTTGACCCCACCCACCCATTTTCAGTTCCTTCGTCATCATGGACCATACCTGTAGCTAAGACTTGGAAGCTCACTTCAATACCTTGCAATCTAATTTCACAGAGACCTAACAAGAAGTGAGACAACTTAGTGCCAATATTGCCACCATCAATAAAAACATGCATTCCTCCATCGTCGCCTCAATTGAGGAACTCAAAGAAGACCTCAAACAAGACATTACTACCCAGCTTGAATATATCGCTATGATGATCTACACCAAGATGCACATCCCTGCATATCCCCCTTTATTTGACCCACCTTTGCATAGCGAAGCTGAAACTTCCTCTCATTCCTATAATTTTCAGCCCAATCACTTTTATCATGACCTACGCCTTCCACGTGTGGATGTGACCAAATTTGATGTCTTAGATCCCACTAGTTGGGTAACTCAAATGGAACATTATTTCTCTTTGTACGACACTACATATGAGTTGGCCAAACTTCAGTATGGTGTTCTCCATCTAGATCAAGAATGTTGGCAATAATGGAAATGGAGAAAAATCGTTCGTCAAGGGTATGTTTATTGGAAACACTTTGTGGCAAATATTTATGAACACTTTAACACTAACACTAACCATTTAGGCTGTTTGAGAATGTTCAAACAATCTGGCACAATGGAAGACTTTACAATTACTTTTGAGCAATTATCTTTTCATACAGAGGGCATGTCTGATGATTTTTTTCGAGAATGTTTTATCATTGGCCTCAAGGATGATATCCATTCCTATGTCCTCATGGCTCGACCTCAAATTTGAGTGAAGGCTACTAAAAGAGCTAAGGAAGCACAACAAGTTGTCTCTTCTCAAAATTGGAAACCCTCCTTTATTCCTCACACTAAACCAGTAAATCCCAATCCTCCTTATACTCTACTAAAGATCCAAAAATTAACCAGGGCTGAAATGGTTGAACGCCAACTCAAAGGTCTTTGTTATAATTGTGATGAAAAATATTTTGTGGGACACAAGTGCAAGGAACAAAATATTTTTATGGCCATCTCGGAGGATGTTTCAGAAGAGGATGTTGAAGCTCCCCTTGTGTCTATGTCACTTGAACCCACTGGCATAACCCCTCCCTCATACCCTCCCTTAGTAGAACTGTTCATTTCCCTAAATTCTCTCACTGGCTTCTCTACTCCCCAAACCCTCGAGCTAATTAGCTACATAAATCATAGGAAGGTCATCATTCTTGTTGATAGTGGAAGAATCCATAATTTTATTCATCACTGCATTTCCCAAGAAACTAATTGTTATATCCGTGCAGTCAATAATTTCCAAATCATGATTTCCAATGGTGGCTCCATGAAATGTGGAGAGCATTGTGAAAATGTGCGTCTCCAAATTTGTGACTACCACCTCAAAATCTAATATGTTTTCTATCGACATGGGCGGTTGTGACATTGTGTTGGGTGCAGACTGGATAAGGACTTTGGGTCCCACTCTCATGGATTTTAAGGAATTAACCATGCAATTCGACTAGGAGGGCCAACAATATAAGTTCCAAGGCATCATCTTCGGTTCCCTTGAGATCATTAGTTCCCATCATAGGACAATCTTCTCAAAAAAGGTCATTCTATCATTATTGCCCAACTCCATGCCATACAAGAAACTGAGACACCCTCTGTGTCGCATGACCTCCAATCCATCCTATCGAAACATCAAGTGGTTTTTTCCACTCCTGAGGGACTCCCACCTTCTTGTGGTGTTCATGATCATTCCATTCCCCTTGTCCCGGGAATCCTTCGTCCCAATATCCGTCCTTATCATCACCCCTTTTCCCCAAAAAATGAAATTGATAAAATGGTTCAAGAACTGCTTAACACATGTTTTATCCACCCTAGTACAAGCCCCTAATATTCTCCTATGGTCATGGTCCTTAAGAAAGAAGTTTCTTGGCACATGTGTCCTGACTTTTGCGCCCTAAAAAAACTCACTATTAGATACAAATTTCCCATTCCTATGATTGATGACCTCTTAGATGATTTGAGTGGAACCCAGTTCTTTACTAAACTTGATCTTTATTCTGGCTACCACTAGATCTGTATGAAAGAGGAAGACATTCCTAAGACTACCTTCAGAACTCATGAGGGCCACTATGAGTTTTTGGTCATGCCCTTTGGCTTGTGTAATGCTCCCTCCACTTTCCATAGCCTCATGAATCATGTCCTCTATCCTTTTCTCCATCATTTTGTCTTAGTTTTCTTTGATGATATCCTCATCTATAGAAAAACCTGACCATCTTTCTCATGTGGATCAAGTTCTCCATCTACTCTCTCAACAATTTTTTTTCCTGAAACAATCTAAATGTTCTTTTGGCGCTTCAGAAGTCGAGTACTTAGGTCATCTTGTTGGCAAGGACAACACTAGGGTGGATCCTAAAAAGATTGAATCTATGAAAGACTAGCCTCACCCAAAGACACTCAAACGATTGTGTGGATTTCTGGGCTTAACATCTTATTATCTCAAGTTTGTTAAGAATTATGGAAAGATTGCGGCACCTCTCACTGCACTCCTTAAAAATAATTCTTTCACTTGGGCTCCAATAACTGCTTAGGCTTTTCAAACCTTAAAGATGGTCAAACGTTCTTTTTTCTAGGATGGTATGAAACAGGACATTCATAATTTTGTGGTTGAATGTGATGTGTGTCAATGCAACAAGGGTGAAACAGTCAAATCTCCTGGCACACCAAAACTGCTTCCGATTCCACCTACTATTTGGTGGGATATCTCTATGGATTTTATTATAGGCTTACCTAAATTGGGCAATAAATCATTCATCATGGTGGTAGTTGATCGTCTTTCCAAGTATGCTCGTTTACGTTCTCTTCAACACACATTTACAACATCCACTATGGCTCAACATTTCATGGATTAGGTTCTCAAGCTTCATGGCATGCCGCATTATACTTTTTTGGATCGCGACCCAACTTTCACCAGCAATTTTTGGCAAGAATTGTTCAAGCTACAAGGCACCCAATTGCATCTCAACACAACTTATCATCCCCAGACTGATGGTCAAACTGAAGTTGTCAACAAGTGTTTGGAAACATACTTGAGGTGTTTTTCCTCAAAAAATAAATATCAGTGGGCTCAATGGTTACCACTAGCTGAATGATGGTAGACCACTTCATACCATACATATACCCACATGAATCCTTTCGAAATAGTATATGGACAAAATCCACCTTCAGTTCTCTCATATTTTCCAGGTGTCTCGAAGGTCCGAGCGGTTGACCAAACTCTTATAGTTCGAGAGGCTATTCTCCGTACCCTCAAAGAGAATTTGGTCATGGCCCATAATCGCATGAAGCAACAAGCAGATCAAGATCGCTTTGAATGTCAATTTGCAGAAGGGGATGAGGTGTTTCTTTGACTACAACCTTACAAGCAAAATTCCCTCAAGGTTGGCCATTGTGAGAATCTGGCGCCCAAATTTTATGGTCCTTATACCATTTTCAAGAGTGTGGGACGTGTGGCCTATCAGTTAGATTTTCCCAATCATTCTAAGATACAACTTGATTTTCATGTTTCATTCTTAAAGAATGTGATTGGAACTAAGTGCCAAACTCAAACCAACCTCCCCAAGTTGGATGAAGAAGGATCGATTTAGCTACAACCACAAGCAGTTTTGGGCCAACATGAGCATCGCCCGTGTCAACGAACTATCAATGAAGTTTTATTCCAGTGGAAAGATATGGTGAAATTACTAAGACAACTGAGAGGGGGGGGTGAATCAGTTGTTACTGTGCTTAAACAATATTAAGTCTATTAAACCATTTTTAATCTTTCATTAAGTGACCATCAATATTATACATCATACGAACACCATAAATAATGAGCATCAATCACACATAAGATATACACAGAGACAAATTTTCATGAGGAAAACCATAAAGGGAGAAAACCTCTTCTTCTTTGAAATGATAGGCAGTCTTTTAAGTTCTGCACATCATCTATGTTTGAGGACCAACTCAAAGTGGGGCTACTACCTCTATTTTACAAGCTTCACCTTGTTTGAGAGAACCAACTCTCTGGTTTCTCTAGCACCCACTAGAAGGAAGCACCAACTCCCTGAGTGTTCCAGCACCGACTGGATGGAAGCACGTACTTCCACTTATACAAGCACCAACTTGCATATAGAAAACTCTGTGTTTTCCCAAGCACCTCCCTGCCACCCTATTTTTCTAGCCACAACTAGATGGAAGCTACAACTCCCAATATTCAAGCACCAACTCGAATATTAGAGGACCACAACCCTCCCTAGCACCGCCCTACCTCCCTGGTTATGAATAAGTGATTGAAAAACAAACAATACAGGTGTCTCAATTCTTACCCCTTCTTTTCTCTTCTGCGATTCTTCTCTGCTTCAACAACTATTCTGCAATTCTTCTCTACTTCATGCTATTGTGTTATTCTGCTCTACTTCATTCTATTCTGCTATTCTGCTCTTGCTTCTATCTATTCAGCAACTGTTACTCATCTCTGAGTTTTATCTCAAGCTCTGAAACCTTTAAATTTACTCTTCTTACTGTTCATCACATTTTTCTGGTTAGAACAACCAACCTTACACAGTCGCTTCATATATCCTTTTATGCACACATGCCTCATCAGTTACACCTCGAATATTCTTGGGAAAAAACACCTGAGAAAATGAATCGCGAACCAATCAAGAATCATGAATCAGTTTTATTAACTGAATCGTAATTGATTAATTAACTGTGAAGTGCAATAGTATCCCTCCGATCATATTTAAATTCTCCTGCACTGTTGGATTAAATCAGCAGGGTTTCACGTTTATCCCATATTCTCACTGGCTGTGACCGAGCACTAAACATAATTTGAATTTCGTGATCTCGCATCTCGACATTCCTATGATAAAGGATATCGACACTTCAAGTCGCAATCGCTGAGACTCTAAGATGGAGCTTAGCACTGCTAGCTTCTTCCCCTCACATGACCGTCGGTGGTGACCACAGGCTATGCCAAAAGGCACTTCATATTTCATGAACTTATAAACTTCATCGAGCCTGATCAACGGTCGAGATCTCCAATGATCCGATAGTCCAGATCTCATCGCGATTCCTGTGATGAAGGGTCTTGATTCTCCAAGTCGCGATCGCCGAGACGAAACTTAGCAATTAGCTCCTTCCCTTAAGCCTTTGATGATGTGACCTTGAAATATGACCACTCGCCAATCAAATGAGCACTTCACCCCTTTGACGTTCCAGTCAGTGAAACAATGATCTTTCACCATGTGTCCTATGAAACCAACGGTCCATATAATATTGTGATTTCACCACGTCTCCTTCTTGAATCAACGGTCAAGATCTTATCACGATGTCACATATCATGAGTTTGAACCTCTTTCCTTTGGATTTCCCGATCTGCGAAACTCCGAAATAAAACCTTTGTCGTGCTTTAAATATTTTCCTCCTTCTGAACTTACACTTCTGATCTTGCCATTATTGCTATGCTACTGATCGTGTTGATCTTCGCCATCTAATCGTGCTGATCTTCTCCATCAATGACAAACACGCATACTCTGCCTCTGTCTAAAAACATGCCAACAATCTCTCCCTTTGGTATTGATGGCAATCCCTTGAAAAACATGCAACTATACGACTGTAGCATGCTTGAAATTTACCACACTTTCTCCCCCTTTGACATCAATGTCAAAGAAGAAACACGCTCCCCTTGAGTTGTTGTAGTGCATACTCCCCCTGTCAACTATGAGCAACTTAGAAATACAAAATATATTCAATAAGTACTCCTTCTGATCAAGTGAACAGATTAGATGAAAGAAGTTATAACCCCCAACTTTTGATGAAGATATCCAAAAGGGGTCACTGCTAACGGTTTAGTAAAGATATCAGCTATCTGTTTTGTGGAAGGAATATAATTCAGCTGAACAACTCTGTTTGTTACTTGTTCTCTAAGAAAATGGTATTTTATTGGGATATTCTTAGTCTTGGAATGAAGAAAAGGATTTTTGGAGACACTAATGGCACTAGTGTTATCACAATGAATTGTAATCGGATCAGTATAGTTTACCTTCAAATCTACAAGAGTTTGAATCATCCACAAAATCTGAGTGCATCAAGTAGCAGCAACAATGTACTCTGCTTCTGTATTTGATAAGGAAATAGATCCCTGCTTCTTACTAATCCATGCTACCAATGAGTCACCTAGGAAGAAGGCACCTCCACTGGTGCTCTCTCTTTCATCCACACAATTTGCCCAATCTGCATCTGAATAAGCAGTTAACTAAAAATTCTGATTTATGGGATACCACAGACCATAAGTCATTGTTCCCTTCAAGTATTTGAATATCCTTTTGACAGCTACCAAGTGACTTTGTTTAGGAGCTGACTGATAACGACCTACCATTCCAACAACTTGCATTATATCAGGACGAGATGTTGTGATGTACAAAAGATTGCCTATCATAGAACGATATGTCCTTTGATCAATATCCAATGAAATATCATCTTTACTGAGATTGCAACCAAACACCATATGTGTGCTAACAGGAGCAGAATCCTCCATCTAAAATTTCCTCAACATCTCTTTCAAATATTTTTCTTGAGAGATAAATATTCCTGTAGAACTCTGATTTACTTGTAAACCAAGAAAATATGATAGTTCTCCTATCATGGACATCTCAAATTATGTTTTCATAGAGTTAGCAAACCACTAGATAGATGATTCATTAGTACAACCAAAAATAATATCATCTACATAAACCAAAAACAACTAGTAAATTATCACCTTCATACTTAATGTAGAAATTGTTGTCAACAGTACCTTTCTTGAACCCTTTGTCTTGTAAAAATTTGTCCAGTCTATGATACCAAGATCGTGGTGCTTGTTTCAGTCCATATAAGGCCTTCTTCATCTTGCAAATATAATTAGGATTATCTATCAATGAGAATCCTTCAGGTTGCTCCATGTATACTTCTTCCTCTAGATCTCCATTAAGAAATGTTGATTTAACATCCATCTGATAAACTTTAAAGTTCTTATGACATGAATAAGCAAGAAACATTCTAATGAACTCCAATCTTGCCACTGGTGCAAAATTTTCATCAAAGTCCTGACCTTCAACTTATGAATACCCTTTACAGACCAATCTGGCTTTATTTCTAACAACTTGTCCTTTTTCATTCATTTTATTTTTGAACACCCATTTGGAACCTATTACATTCTTATCTTCAGGTCTAGGGACAAGCTCCCAGGTATTGTTCTTCTCAATCTGATCAAGCTCTTCATTCATTTATCTAATCCAATCATCATGCTAGCTGGCTTCATCAAAATTTGTAGGTTCAGTCATAGATAAAAAAGAAACATGAGATTGTTCTGAGTCTTTAATCAATTTCCTTCTTGTCTGAACTCCTTTATTTATATCTCCAATTATCTGATTTTTAGGATGATTCTTTCTAACAATTCTGAGAGGTTATTTTGCTTCTTTCTGTTGATTTGTGTCAGCTTGAGTATTCGTATCTTCATCTGATTCAGATTCTTCTCTTCTTGATCCTTGGACCTATTAATCTTCATCTTCAACTATATCTTTTGTGCTTGGTTCAACACTATTTACATTCATGACTGGGACTTCTTCATCAACCTTTATGTCTATACAATCAACTAGTTTATGCAGCCTCTTATTATAACATATGTACCCTTTATTGTTTGTAGCATAGCCCAAGAAGATATTTTCATCAGCCCTGTCCAATATTTTCATCATTGTTCTTGATATAACATTTACTCCCAAAGACCTTAAAATGTTTGATTGAAGTAGGTCTTCCAAACCATAGTTCATAAGGAGTCTTGTCACTATGTGGTCTGAGAAGTTCTTTGTTAAGGATATGAACAGTTGTATGAATTGCTTCTACCCAATATGTCTGAGATATGTTCCTTTCATTCATCATTGATCTTGCCATTTGTTGTACTGATCTATTCTGCCTCTCAATGACTCCATTTTGCTGTGGAGTTCTTGGAATAGTATATTCTCATTTGATCCCATGTTTATCACATAACTCTTTGAAGTTCCATGAACTAAACTCTCCTCCTCTATCAGACCTTACTTCCTTCAATCTTTTTCCTGTTTGATTCTCAGTCAGAGCCTTAAACACTTTGAATTTTTCAAATGCTTCATATTTTTCCTTCTAAAAGGCAACCCACGTTAGTCTAGAATAATCACCAATAATCAACATAAAATAGTTTTCTTTTCCTGTACCTTCTTTTCTTGATAGTCCACATAAATCTATATGTACTAACTGGAGAGGTTTTTCTATTGAAGGAAAGTTTTTAGATTTGAACTGAGTGCGAGAAAGCTTTCCTATATGGCAAGGTTTACAAACAGAGTCGTATGGCCTTGATATCTTCGGAAGTTCTTTTATTTCCCCATTGTTTCTGAGATTGATTATATGATCAAAATTTAGATGTCCAAGTCTCCTATGCCACAACCAACTTTCATCATATTTTCTTAAGTGGCATTCTTCTTTTTCTTCATTTAACACATAAACATTGTTTTCTATTCTTATCCCTTTTGCAACCAGTTGTCCTGAACTCAAAGACTTTATTTTACAGTCTTTAGAAGTAAAAACAACTTCACATCCTTTGTCACAAACTTGACTGACACTTAATAGATTATGTTTCAGACCATCTACAAACAACACATCTTGAGCTTGTCCTTTGCCATTACTCAGGCTTACCATTCCTTTACCTTTTATTTTTCCTGGTGCATCGTTTCCAAAAGTTACATTCCATGATTTGTTTTCACTTAAAGTTAGAAACTTACTTTTGTCTCCATTCATATGTTTGGAACATCCACTGTCAATATACCAGGAATTCTTTTGTTTTGGGGTTGATAACACTAGTCCACACTTGTCATCTACTTTCTTCTTCCAAACCTTGACATTTTCAACAGTGGGAATCAAATCTGGCTTGCAATTCGTTAATCGACAATCTGGAGCTTTATGTCCATAATTACGACAGATTTAACATTTTGGTTCACTTAATAGAAGATCATAGCGATTGTTATGCTCATAACTATTGTTATGCTTAACCTGTGTTCTTTTCCTAGTCGTCGTATGATTTATAGTCTGAGATTGTTTGTTGCTTGGTTGTCTCGATCTTTGTTTTGGAAGATGGTTATTCGTTGAATATCTTGATTGTTCATATCTAAATCTTATATAACAGTTTATAGCTTTGTGACCAAAATTAGAGCAGAAAACACAATAACCATAGAAAAACCTTTGTACCTTGAAAAAATTTGTCTTCATTGAGGAGGTCAACTTCTTTCATGTCGATAATATCTCTGATCTACAGATTCAGTTCTGGTACTTTTTCTTTCATTCCTTCTCGGTGGTTGACTCTCTTTCTTTGTTTCTGCAGAGTGACTGTTGTCAATGTTTAAGGATTTGACAAACTTGATGGGTTCTGTATTACCTGAATGATTACTACTTGATCCTTCTTCATAGCCCAAGCCAGCTTTCAACTTTGGATTCCTTTACTAATTTAGAATGGAAGTTAATTCATCTAAGGATTTAATACTAGACAGATTTTGGTGATACAATGCCTTAAACTTCTCCATTTCTTTTATGGTTTTTACTATCTCTTCTTCTAAGGCTTCACACTTTGATTTCTTCTCTGATAACTATTGTTTCAGAATGTATTATATTTTCTTTGCCTCTTCTAACTCCACTTTTAGTAGAGCAAAGTCTTCATCAGGCTTTTTATCATTCATTTTAAACTGCATCAACAACCGATTTTGTTTTCTCTTCTTACATCTGAGTCTGACAATTTCTTCCAAAGAACTGATTAATTCACCTTCCATATCAACCACAGCTTCTTCATCATCCATTTCACCTCTTGTGTGTCCATCATCAAGATCTCCCATAGCCATAAGCATAAAATCATTCACTTTGTCTTCACATGATGAATCACTATCTATGTCTTCTGAGGAATTGTCATTATTCACACACAAACTTTTCTTCTTACTATATTTCTTGAATTTGTACTTCTTTTCATCATCAGTGTTTTGGTCCTTTTTCTGATGGGGACACTTAGATGCAAAATGACCTATCTTACCATAGTTAAAACATTTGAAGGGAAGCTTGCCTTGATATTTTCTTGATCCTTTCTTTAACCTTCTCACAAATTTTTCCTCAATATCATCTAAATCTGAATCAGTATTCTTGTTTGCTTTAAAAGATGGTTCTCTAGTAATGGATTTATCTTTGTTGATTCTCATTTCATATGAAGTTAAAGTTCCTAGGAGTTGATCAATGGATAGAGTTTTAAGATCATTTAGTTCTTCTATTGCGAAGACTTTTGGATTAAATTTATCAAGCAAAGATCTTAAAATCTTCTGTACTAAATTTGATTCTTCAAACTTCTCACCAAGACCCTTCATGGCATTCACAAGTTCTTCAACTCTTAA
>JZKD02S1708620.1:511982-527206 GCA_000966675.3 Picea glauca
TTTACTTTCTCATTTCCTTCATAGCTGCTAATAAGTTTATCCCACATTTCTTTGGTAGTTTGAAGATGCATCACCTTTACAAACTCAGCTTCTGCAAGTCCATTCAAGATAACATTCATTCCCTTAGCATTAAAGATAAATTCTAACTTATCATTCTTGGAAGCCAGCACAACAGGATTTGTATATCTAGTCTCTACTACATCCCAAACATCAACACCTAAGGCCATTAGGTATGTTATCATTCTAACCTCCCAAAAGACAAAATTTGTTCCATCAAACAGAGGAGGCTAACTGGCTGAAGTCCCTTCATGACTTGTCATGTTTAAGTAAACAGATCTACCTTTAAATAAAAGGAACCTTCTCTGATACCAATTGTTGAAATTACTAAGACAACTGAGAGGGGGGGGGGGTGAATGAGTTGTTACTGTTCTTAAACAATATTAAGTCTATTAAACTATTTTTAATCTTTCATCAAGTGACCATCAATATTATACACCATATGAACACCATAAATCATGAGCATCAATCACACATAAGATATACATAGAGACAAATTTTCATGAGGAAACCCATAAAGGGAGAAAACCTTTTCTTCTTCGAAATGATAGGTAGTCTTTTAAGTTCTGTACGTCATCTATGTTTGAGCACCAACTCAAAGTGAGACTACTACCTCTGTTTTACAAGCACCAACTTGTTTGAGAGCACCAACTCTCTAGTTTCTCTAGCACCCACTAGAAGGAAGCACCAACTCCTTGAGTGTTCCGACACCAACTGGATGGAAGCACCTACTTCCACTTATACAAGCACCAACTTGCATATAGAAAACTCTGTGCTTTCCCAAGCACCTCCCTACCCCCCTATTTTTCTAGCCACAACTAGATGGAAGCTACAAATCCCAATATTCAAGCACCAACTCGAATATCAGAGGACCACACTCCTCCCTAGCACCACCCTACCTCCCTGGTTATGAATAAGTGATTGAAAAACAAACAATATAGGTGTCTCAATTCTTACCCCTTCTTTTCTCTTCTGCAATTCTTCTCTGGTTCAAAAATTGTTCTACAATTCTGCTCTGCTTCATGCTATTCTACTATTCTACTCTTGCTTTTGTATGTTCAACAATTGTTACTCATCTCTGAGTTTTATCTCAAGCTCTACAACCTTTAAATTTACTCTTCTTACCGTTCATCACATTTTTCCAGTTAGAACGACCAACCTTACACAGTTGCTTCATATCTCCTTTTATTCACACACGCCTCATCAGTTACACCTCGAATCTTCTTGGGCAAAAACACCTCAGCAAATGAATCGCCAACCGATCAAGAATCATGAATCAGTTTTGCTAATGAATCGTAACTGATTACTTAACTGTGAAGTGCAATAGTATCCCTTCATTCATATTCAAAGTCTCCTGCACCGTTGGATTAAATCAACAGGGTTTTGCAGTTATCCCATATGCCCATTGGCTGTGACTGAGCGCTAAAGAAAATTTGAATTTCGTGATCTCACATCTCGGCATTCCTGTGATAAAGGATCTCGAAACTTCAATTCTCAATCGTCGAGACTCCGATATGGAGCTTAGCACCGCTAGCTTCTTCCCCTCATGTGACCACCGGCGATGAACACAGGCTGCACCAAAAGGCACTTCGCATTTTGTGAACTTATAAACTTCATCGAGCTTGATCAATGGTTGAGATCTCCGATGATTCGATGGTCCAGATCTCATCGTGATCTCGCATATCACGATTCATGTGATGAAGGGTCTTGATGCTCCAAGTCACGATCACCGAGACAGAACTTCGCAATTAGCTCCTTCCCTTAAGCCTTTGACGATGTGACCTTGAAATATGACCACTTGCAAATTAAATGAGCACTTCGCTCCTTTGATGTTCCAGTCAGTGAAACGATGATCTTTCACCATGTTTCCTATGAAACCAACGGTCCAGATAATATCGTGATTTCACCACGTGTCCTTCTTGAATCAACGGTCAAGATCTTATCGCGATGTCACATATCGTGAGTTTGAACCTCTTTTTTTTGGATTTCCTTATTTGCAAAACTCTGAAACGAAACCTTTATCATGCTTTGACTATTTTCCTCCTTCTGAGCTTACAATGTTGATCTTGCCATTATTGCTATGCTACTAATCGTGATGATCTTCGCCATCTGATTGTGCTGATCTTCGCCATCAATGGCAAGCACGCATACTCTGCCTCTGTCTAAGAACATGCCAACCAGATATAACCCCAACAAATTCCACTTAGGAATCATCTACCATTCTGCAATAATTTCCACATCTCAAGCCTTGAAGACAAGAATATTTTTAAGGGGGAGGAGATGTTAGGAACCTAACCCCTCACGTAGGTGGAATAATATATTTCAATGTAATAAAGGTTAATATTAATAATGGATAGCAATAAGGAAGAATAAGTTGAATGTAAGAAGACATAATAGAAGCTTCTGCTTCTAGAAGGATCTTCCTCTAGATGGTTCTTTTGATAGACATATTTAGTATAAATAGAAGTCGAGGGTATGAGAAATTTTGTCTTGGATATTATTGTAATAGATATTTGCTTAGGTGGAGGTTTCCCCCTTGAAGAGGCAAGTGAACATTTCCCTCAGTAATCAAAGTTCTCTTTCTGGTGTTATTTTGGTATCATTTTGGTATTATTGTGGTGTTGTTCTTGTTATATTGTTGTTCATCTTCCATTTCTAGCATTTTATTTTTGTTCTGCATTCTTTTTATATATGTTGTATTACAGTACACTCCCTTTCATACTATGATCCCACTTATGTATGCAACCTCTTCCACTGCAGTTCGCATACACCTAAAAAACTAGGGATTTTTTAGTATTTCTGCAACTCCGAAACTTTCACCACCCTTCTCGCTACATCAAACTTGTGTAATTTTAGATATATCAATGAGTACTTGCAATAAGAAATACACAATAATATATATTCAATGTGCTCAATAGGTGCTAATAGAAGACCCTTTCTCTCTTATTTATACTTTTCGAGTAGCTTCCTCTACGGGCTACCTTCTAACCAACTTAATCCAACTTCCTTCTTTTAGGGATAACCCACTTCTAACCACTTGTCCACTTACAACCACTTTATCCACAAATATTAAACTCTCCACTTCTAATTGAAACAAATTTATTTTTAATTATTTTCTTATTGCAACAACTTAACTCGTGATTAACTCCTAGATTCACCCACTTTGACTAGTCAACTTCTTCTAGGGGTTTCTAGAATAATTTGACTTCTTTGACCTTCTAGGGGCTTCTAGATAACTCAAGAGGGTTCTTTAGCTTCACAAGGCCATAACTCTCTAACTGTGAGGATTTATGTGACATTCCATATATCACCGACAATGGCATGACATGTATTATCCATCTAGAATAGTCTCATCTGCAAATATAGTGATCTTCATACCTTTATACCTCAAACAATCTTGAGTCCCTTAACCATACTATTGGGGCTACCAAAATTTGTTACCATACTTGCTTCAAGGGTTGACATCAATGAAAACCAACCCAATTAATCCACAGAGAGTGATAAAATAGGTACGTTGGATGAATGAAATAAACAAATACTAGTCAAACCAGTGGAAGAAATGGAAGAAATTTTGTCCACAAGGGTTGGTAAAGTAACCCACCAAAATAAATATCTGGAATATTTAATTAAATGGAAAAACAAGGGATTACAAGATGCATCAAGGATGTCCAAGCATGAGCTAGCATGCCAACAAAGTTCTTCAAACTATGAACCAGTTACCACATGGATTGAAAGCTCATTATTTTTCTTACCAGGGGTGTTTGACGCATGAGCATCCTTGGCCTCGAGCGATGCACATATGTTTATGTGCAAGTAGATTGTAGGAGGAATAAGAACCTTGATGTTAATTTTATGTTGTTACTATGTGTAACTATTGTGATTCCTATGCTATCCCTTCAAGAAACCATCCACATGTCTCAGAAAGATCAAGCGCCAAGTGGAAATCACTTGTGACAAAGGAACGAACAAATGGAGAATTGAAGATTGTTGGTCACGAACTGACATGATGATTCATCTCCTCAACTACATGAGAAACAAAATTTCCATGGAAACAAATCGACATGAAAGGAAGAGGCATGCGAGGGAGGAGAACAAAAGAGGCTCAGTGTGGGACTACAACTTGCTAGAGTGTATGTAGACAACCAGTTTGGAAATAACAAGGTGTAATTGATAACACACATGTCAAAGTAATAAGACTATGTGTAATGTACCATCTGGGTTTTTGTGGTTTCAAATACTATGACAGATTATAATAAATCCTTCGATTGCAATAGTGAATTAAATCATTCACAATTCTGTTGCTTGTAATGTTTGTGATTTGTTGTGTGTTGTGAAGGCAGAACAAAGGCTAGAATTGTTAGCTTTATTGCTATTAATTGTTTGCAGGTTTGTGTTATGTGTGAAGTGATATTCAATGCTACAGTCTTGTTTCTCTGCGACAAGTAAGTAGTATTTTAGAGTTGCAGGTCACTTCTCTGCATCGGTCTCACACACCAATTTGGTATCTGGCTTAGTCGTGACCTTAAAATTAGATCATATATATATATATGTGTGTGTGTGTGTGTGTGTGTGTGTGTGTGTGTGTGTGTGACTCCAAGATTTATATACGACTATGGGATCCGAGACACGAAATTGTAAGCATTTCCGAATCAGATTGCAAAAAATAAAAAATAAAATGGGCCAACAATATCATTGTATGAGACTTTAATTCTTCGAAATGAGACTTTGAGATAAGCACATACTGCACCCACAATGTTGAGACTCTAAGATGAGATTCTAACCCCTGAGATAAGCATAGACTATGCCCATGAGACCTCGAGATGAGACTGTGGGATAGGCATACAATGTGTCCACAATGGGTCTTTTGGCATACTAGAAAAAAGCCATCTCCATTGCAACTCACATCATGCAAATTGCAAACCCACATTGTGCACATTGAAGCTTGAAGCTTAAAGGTTGAGAATCACATCATGCAAAGGACATTGAACATAAAATACCAACCTCTAGAGAAAGATTAATTAGATTGAAGGGTCTTTTTGTTGTCCAATAGAAATAATAGAAGTGACTTTTCTTTTTTGTGTGGGTGAAATAGAGATATTTTGTTTAATTTTGAGAGTTTTTACGTAGTTTCTTTAGTATTGGTACTAGAGGATATTGACGTCTCAAGGTAAAACAAGTCATCATTAAAGGGTAAGACACAACACTTGTCCTAATAGTTGAAGGTTTTATATGGAATCTTTCTAGAAGCACATGACCTACTTTGAGAGATTTTCCACACATAAATCAGAGAGTGATGGTGAAGATAGTAGATTGTGATGATTTGAAATCTAGTGGACTTGTCCCATACTTGATAGTTGGGACCATTGGCCAAACAACCTTTATATTGTTAGGCATGTAAGTGTACAAAGGTATTATAAAATTGGTATTAGAAAATTGTTGTTATAATAGAAACATGACTCTCTAAGTATATTTATGTTCCTTAAATAAACAAGTTTTGCAATACTTGTTTTTATTAATTTGTGTTGTTGGTGAGTTTTGAAGCTTCTTCATAATTTAGATGTGCCCTCTCTCCGAGTTCATAACAAAATTTTCTCCTATATTCACAACAAAAATTAATACAAACACAAATAATACATAAATTAATACAAACACAAATAATACATAAATTTAAATAACTTGCAAACACAAATATAAAATACGATCATAAAAATACCCATCAAATTTATACAATGATCTTAGGAAAAACACAAGTTCTCCACGCACTTTACCTTTTACTTATATAGCCCTTCACTTATATATTAAAGTCACAAAGATACCTAAGCGCTGAGTTTTTTTTAGCTCGGTTGCCTTCTCCATTTATACCGCCGTTGATATAGAGAAGCGTGTCTCCTTTCTTTATTTTGGGTTTTTTCCATTTCTGTGCTTTCTAGCTGCAGCATCAGTTTTCTGCAACAATACCTCCTCGTTTTGTGAAGAAGAATGTCGGGACAACCGCCCAGAAAAAAACAGCGGCGACCCTGGCCAAGTCCGTGAGGTCTACCCTACCGAAGCCAGAGACCGAGGCTGTCGAGAGTTCAGAGGCGAAGCCTTCGCCCAGTGTTGAAACTCCCAACGCCGAAGAGAAAGCCGTCGACTTATTTCAATATTTGAACGAACCAAGGGTCGAAGCCGAGCCGGAGAAAGAAATTCCCGTAGAGGATGCCAACATGGAGAACAAAGAATCCACAAAGAAATTCCCGTAACGCTTCTGGGAATTTCAAATAATATTTATATCGTGTCTTGGTGTTCTGTTGGTGCTAAGAAATAGTATAAGTGGTGATATCAGTCACTATAGAGCTCCCAACGGCACTATCCTCAGTCAGTGATAAGTGGTGATATCAGTCATAACGACCATTCAATTGCAACGGAGTGAACTTGCGAGCCGATGAGAGCAGCGTAGATAATCCCACATGCTAAAACGAGTATATACCTAAAGACCATTAATCCTTTTAAAGGTTGAGAGGTGGACCCGCCAACCTGTGCCAACGAGTATATACGCTGATGAAGAGGATCTGAACAAGGTGTTTAGTGAGGTTGTTGAAGTTGTTGAAGTCATATTGCCAAAAAATCCTCTGACTGAGAAGAATAAGGGCTTTGGATTTGTTCGTTTCGCGACTGTCGAGCAAGCCAAAAACGCAGTTGCAGAGCTGAGGAATCCACAAGTTAGAGGAAAGCAGAGCTCAGGATTCTGTTGAATAATTTTAAAATACTTGTATTTTTAGTATATGATTTTCAGGTGTAGACTACTAATAGTCAATTTCTTTAATCAGCTTCTTCTTGTTTTTTATAACCTGTAAATAAATTGAAATATAAATAAATTATTTATTCAATTTTTTTCGTTATTTTTATATGAACTTTTTTTTATTCAATCTATAAAAATCAATAAAATTATTAATATTCTTGGCTTCAATAAAATTATTGATAATCTTATTTGGCCCCAAAATTAATTTAATATTTTAAAATGTTTAAAAAAATGGAAATATTTATTAAAAATCTATGAAATAAACTAATGCTTAGAAATTGTATAGTCTTAGTGTTACAAAATATTGTTTGAGAAATTGAGAGTGAGCACATTTATTGAAACCATAGGATTAGTTTTATTTATGAAATAACATGAGAGTATCCTCTTATATTATAAAATATTTTATATATTATTTTTATGAAATAAAGTTATACTATCATATTATATTAATATTAAACATAAATATGTTATATTAATATTAAACATGAACATGTTGATCACTCCACAACTAATA
Organism: Picea glauca; assembly: GCA_000966675.3. Classification (NCBI taxonomy): domain Eukaryota; kingdom Viridiplantae; phylum Streptophyta; class Pinopsida; order Pinales; family Pinaceae; genus Picea; species Picea glauca. Next base: position 519,335 of record JZKD02S1708620.1, read on the forward strand.
GTCAAAGTATTCTATTTTTTGTAATTGCAAGCTCTTCCTTTTATCTATTGTCATTGTTTTAATTCTTGTAATAGCGTGTTCTTTCCCTGGTGACTAGTGGTTTAAAACATTAGATACATTATTAAGTTTGCAATGTCCTCATTTGAAAAGTAAAGGAGTTACAGGAATGCCTTCACAACCACACTTCATTCTTAAAGCTTGTGTACTTTTAGTGCACTTTTTAATGTAAAGGGTCAAAGTAGGAAGTAAGCAAAGAAATATGTAAGTCTTATTCAATTTTCAAATTACTCACATTTTAATGTTATTATTTTTAATTTTATGCTGTGTTATTGTTATCAATTTACTTAATTTTCAATTGAAATAATTACTAAAATTCTAATGTTATTGTTTTTAATTTTGTGTTGTGTTATTAATAAGTCAACCTCAACTTTCTTCATTTGCAAGTTTCTATTGTTCATAAACTCACTCTTCTATCAAGAAATTCATGAAATAGTGAATTAAATTCAAATAATTAGTGAATGCCAATAATTATCTTACCTAAAGTTTGACAAAGAGGACACATATGAGGAAGAAGAATATGAAGAAGATGATTATTCCCATCCTCATAGTGTAATGAGTTTGAATATGAATGTTGAAAAGAAATATGAAGTCAAGCAGATGACATGGAAGACCAGGTTGTAGGGTCATTGAATGTGATAGTAATTGCATTTTCCTTTACATGGATATAAAAATAAAGAATCTATAGATAGAAGAAAAGAGCACCTGCTCACTATAAATGGCCAGTCAACATCCCATGTCTATAATATTGATGACTCCAAGCTAGTTGGTTGCACAACATATTATATATAAGAGGACATGGAATTTCCACGAGACTAAATAAAGGTTTTCTCTAAACCTAATAGGAGATTGATCTTGTTTTTCTATTATGTCATGATCTTATATCTTTGATGAGTGCTCAAGTAATCAGGGATCCAATTCAACTTTTGTGCTCAAGTAGACCTGGTTCATATATATGCTCGATACCTAACTCTTGTATTGAGCTTGTCAATTGGACCTTTGATCTTTCTTCCTGAATGCGTTTTCTTCCCTATTTTAAAATCTCTCGAGTGTCAATATCTTTTGTTCTTAAAGCAAATAGGGGAGCTCAATTATAGGCCTTGAAGATTCCTCCTAAATGTTCAAGATCATAACCAGGTTCAATCAAGACCTAACCTTGATCTACTTAGAGTGCTCAAGGAGTCATACCTCTCTATTGAGTCAATCAAAAGTAGGGGGGAAATTAGCAAGCAGAGGAACTCAAAAGTAGGTTTTTGTTTAAGTGCTTATGATCATCGTTTTTGAGTTTATAATTGAGTGAGAACTCAAGTGATTTTTCAAGAACAAACATTGAATTTTCATGATCATTTTCTAATCAAGATGAATAGGTGTTGTCTATCTGTTCTGTGAAATGGATTTTTTTGTCGAATCCAACGACATAAATTTGCATGAATTAATTATTTTTTGTTGTTTAAAATCCATTCTGAAAGCACCAATGGATTCAACATGTTGAAAAACCCCTAGGGCACCCAGATTATACAAAAATAATCACTCAAACATGCAGATCTAACAATTTCTAACCTGTTTTTGGGAAAAAGGCCCCTGAAAATATGGTCAAAAAAGAGTAATTTCTTAGAATGTTTAAACTACTCAAGATGAAAATAATATCTCTCATCACCTTTCTTGGATATTGTTCTAGGATGTCACATGCTCATTTTTCTACTTTTGAGCACAAAATTTTCGAACAATTTTAAAGTTTATTTTGTTCCACGGTTTATATCAAAATGCGTTAAAATGTGCATTTAATGTAGAGACTTGTTGCTTTGGATTATGACTTTTTATTTATAAAAAATGATCAATGAATAAAAGGTTTTATAATATAGTTTGAAATTTGTCATTTTGGACATATAGGTATATAGATGTAACACATAATTCGAGGTCATTTTCCTGATTGGATTTTATTGTAGGGAAAATAGTTAGTGTTGTTATTGTTTATCATCAATTTATTTATGGAAGTGTATATCAATACTCTTGATGCAGGAGCATCACCAACAACAAGCGAGTGTGGGGCAAGCGCAACGCATTTTGGCACATGATGAATTGTTTGAAATGTTTTGAAGTTTGATACGCCAAACATAAATGAAACAATTAAGAAAAGGGCGTACTTGTAGATTGTAATCAGACCTTGAGCGTCCCACTCTCGTCTGAAGGACTAAGAGGCATTTATGCTAGTAAATGTAAGTAGGTAGCTTTGAATTCTTAGATTAGACAGTTTTAGGAGCTGGAGGGAAAACAGATATAGACACCCTCACTTGTATCATTGTAACATTAGAAGCATAATCAATCAAGAGAGCATAGAGAAGAAGAAGCAGAGAGCTGTGTAGAGTAAAAACCCATGTACAAAAGTTCTAGATTAATACAAAGATCTTTAGTTCAGACTCATGGTGTCCAATTGCTTTATGTGTTGTACATGTTGATTGATATATGATTGTTTTACTCTTTCTGATATAAATTTGCTTTTATGCCATGTATGTATGATTTCGTGTTAAGCATTCGAAGTCTGAGAGAGTAAAGAATGAGTTTCAGTTGTTTCTCTATCTGAGCAAGAGTTTTCCTGCAAGGAGTGTAGTGAAATTGTCCACAAAGTGTGCGTTGACAAAAGTTAGAGTTCGTCTCTGCAAGATCAGGAGGGATAACATTGTTCTCATTCTCGCAGAAGTGCAAGTTAAGCACAGGAGTTGTGCAAAGTGTGCGCTGGCTGAGTAGAGTCTCAGTGTTTGCAACTGAGCAAAATTGTTGAAGGACTGTTGTCGCAGGGAGTGCATAGAGTCTAAGAATTCAAATACTTGGAGTGTATTTGAAGAAGTGCCACAAGGAGTGCACACAGGAATTTTCCCCAAAGGACTTGAGGATTTTTCAATCAAGCTCAGGAGGAATAGGATCTTCAAAGCTGTCGAAGAAAAGCTCTAGAGGGCTAGTGCCTTGAAGTATTGGAAGGAGGCGCAGTGACGTTGTTTTGCTGGTGGGCAAGTTTCATGAAGGCATACGTGTTCGCTTCGCAAGAGTCGTCAAGGAGGAATTGGACAGTTGGAATTCCCCATGGAGAATTTGCGAAGTCCTGAGAACTATCAAATCATGCAGAGGAGTAGGGGAGTTACTGTTTAAAACCTTTACATCAAGATTTGTGAGGTTGTGAAAGGCAAAGTCCCGAAATAGTGAAATAATCTGAGTTGTCCATTAAAAGGAGGACGCGTGTCGCGAGATCACCCATATCGGGGATTCAGACATCGGAGGTCAGAAAGGGAAGTCCTTCGACTTCACGAGTGGTGAATTTGCGAGAGAATCACAACCGTCCATCGGAGGAGGACAAGTGGCAGAGATCAAGGGATCTTGTGAACTCGGAGGTTCGCAAGGTGAGAGCCCAAAGATTTGGTGCTCCAAGTCGCGAGTGGAAAAATCGCGAGGAGCTAGGACAGTTGTAGGATCTGAAGCCAACAGAGGTCGTTGGATCACTCATGTAATCTCATTTCGAGGTTTCGTGGGTTGAAGAACCAAAGGCTTAGCATCAGGATTCACGAAGTCGCGAAGCCTGAAACTCCAAAAAGGTGGGAAGTTCCGTTGTGGGACCCGCATTGACAACGTGTCAGAATTTTGGTATTTTGACATATCGACGGATAGTAAGTCAAGGCTTTTGTCCTGAAAGTCTCAAAGTCACGAGTTGCGATAAGAAGCAGCGAGGAGTTCAGGATCTCGGTATTTCGGGTGTCGGGGTACAAAGGAGGTAGCGCTTCAAGAAGTGAAGTCGCGAAGTACCGAAGCTGGGCATGAGAGACACGTGGCAGAACCACAAGGTGGGCCTAGGAAATAGACAGGCGGACACACATCACCTATTGGAAGGAGTCAACACTTCGCTGACTTCTCGTGTCTCAGGAATTTGCGAGATAAGAGCACAAGAATTCGACATTGAAACTTGCGAAGTGGTGAGTTGCGAAAAGTGCGAAAGGGAGGTCAACCTTCGCTAACTTTCAAGTCTCAGAGGATCACACAAGGAAGGAACGAGAGTTCAACCTTTGAGCTCACGAAGCGACGAGAAGTGAGAGGAGCTAGCGCTTAGCCTAGTCAGTGGTCAGGCGTGGAGGGCACTGACAAGAGAAGGAGCTATAAGCATTTCATGATCTTGGGTATCGCAAGGTTGGAAAGGAAGAGTCGGGAGCCACGAATCATGAACTCATGAGATTGCGAGTTATGAAAAGTGACTTTGGGTTTGGCCCTTGGTCATAGCACTGTGATCGCTTGGGGAGATAGGAACTCGCCCCTAGTGCTGTTTGCACAGAAGAGTTCCCGAAGGACCCATGGATCGACAATTTGTGATTCCAGCAGGGAATCTAAAGAGTCGATTCAGCTCGGGGGATATAAAGAATGATCCTATATGTGGATCTTGGCCCGAGGGCCGATAGGTATGCGTCAGTTTGGTATTAGAGCTTGACTCTGTTTGTATACTTTAGACAGGGAAAGCGAGAAAGAAAATCTCATCCATTCCATCGAGAAGAAGAGACAGACAAACACTCGATCTGCCAGAGGATAGGGAAACGCCAAAAGGAAGGGGTAGGCATGTGCCAAATCCAGCCATGGAAAGAGATATGCATGACCTACCCGCCAGAGTCATGGACATGGAAATAAAACAGAGGCACAGAACTGGTGTTGGGGATCTCAGTGATTCCAAAAATGAAGATGAAGTTGGACATGAAGGAGAAGAAGTTACAGCAAATGAATGCCTGATTAGGGCTATTGCAAGAATGGGTGCTAGAGTAAAAATGGATATTCCAGTATATGAAGGAAAACTGGATGCTGAATAGCTTCTAGACTGGATTAGAGCTCTGGACACATATTTTGACTATGAAGATGTCGAGGAAGACAAAAAGGTCAAACATGTTGTCACAAGATTGAAAGGACATGCAACATTGTGGTGGGATGAGCTACAAGCTGACAGATGCTACAAATGCAAGAAGAAGATAAAGATTTGGGATAGGATGATCGCAAAGATGAAGGCGAAATTCATTCCTAGGGATTACCAAATTACTCTATTTTGGAGAATGAAAAATTTGAGACAGAAGCTGAAGACAGTGAAGGAGTACACTGAAGAATTCTACAGGCTGAACATCAGGGAAGGTCATCGCGAAAGTGATGATGAAAAGGTTGCCAGATATATGAATGGTCGGAGATATGACATTCAGGATGAGATGAGCATGATGACCATCCGAACGGTGGAAGATGCTTATCAGATGGCTCTGAAGGCTGAAGAGAAGATGAACCGAAAACAAGGTCAAAGAGGCCGAGGCAGAAGTCAAGCCAGAGGCAAATCAGTTGCCTAGGATAGAAATCAGAAACCCAAGGAAGAGTGGAAGAAACCTCAGACTCAAACTAAGAGAGGTGGAAGCTCACAGAGAGGGTAGCATACTGAACAAAGAGGTCAGTATGATGATGGAAACATTTTTCCTCGTACCAGAGGTAGGGGAAGAGGAAGAGGTGGAGTGGTGAAATGCTTCACATGCAGAAAGGTCGGACATAAATCTTATGAATGTCCAGACAAAAAGAAAGAAGGTGGTGAAACTCACATTGCTGAAGCACAAAGAAGGAATGTTGAGGAAAAATATGTTGAAGGCGGAAGATCGTTGATGATGCGAAAAGTTCTCTTAATGCCAGAGAAGGAGGTGGAGAGTTCGGTCCAAAGGAACAGACTTTTTCGGACCGCTTGTAAGACCAAAGACTGGGCATGCAAAGTCATCGTGGACAGTGGTAGCACAAATAATCTCGTTTCTACAGAGATGGTAAAAAAGATGGAGTTGGAGACTATTGAACATCTGAGCCCATACAGAGTTTCGTGGCTATAGAAAGGACATCATGTAAATGTCACTAAACAATGTTTAGTTGAATTTAAAAAAGGAGGGTATAAAGATGAAATACTCTGTGATGTTATTCCCATGGATGTTTGTCACCTATTGCTGGGTAGACCGTGGAAATATGACAGGAATGTGATTCATGATGGGAGGAAGAACACATACACCCTAGAGAAGAATGGGAGAACTCACATGTTGCTTCCAATCAAAGATAAGGAGGTGAAACCTGAAGTAAGCAATGTTGTACTTCTCATGAGTGGGAAGGAACTTCTTACAGAGGTTAAGAAGAAGGAGGAACCACAATTCATTGTGTTCAGGAAGCCTAAAATTGTTTTAACCAGTACAAGGGTAGATGATTTACTGAAAGAGGTTCAAAAATTGTTGGAAGAGTTTGCTGACATAGTAGTGGACGAACTACCTCGTTCGTTGCCACTGATCAGAAGTGTGAGTCATCATATTGATTTCATACCTGGAGCTAGTTTACCAAATAAAGGAGCGTACAAATTGACGCCGCAGGAGAATGAAGAGGTCAAGAGACAGGTCCAGGATTTGATGGACAAAGGGTTGATTAGAGAAATATTGAGTCCATGTGTTGTTCCTACAGTGCTCAGTCCAAAGAAAGACAGAGGCTGGAGGATGTGTACTGACTCGAGAGAGATCAACAAGATAACCATCAGGTACAGATTTCCATTGCCAAGGATGGATGATTTGATGGATTGCTTGAGTGGAGCCAAATTTTTTTCGAAGATTGATTTGAAAAGTGGATATCACCAGATTTGTATGAGAGAAGGTGATGAATGGAAGACAACCTTCAAGAATAACAAAGGGTTGTATGAATGGCTTGTCATGTTGTTTGTCTTAACAAATGCGCCAAGTACCTTCATGAGATTGATGAATGAAGTCCTGAAGGATTTCATCGGAAAATTTGTCATTGTGTATCTGGATGACATACTAATTTTCAGTAAAACATAGGCAGAGCATCTGAAACATTTGGTTATAGTGATGAAGAGGATACAACAAGAGAAGCTATTGATAAATATGAAGAAATCCTCATTCATGAAGACAGAGATTATTTATTTGGGTTTTGTTATTTCTGCAAACAAGTTGAGGATGAATCCAGATAAGGTGGAGGTAATTAAGAATTGGCCATCGCCAAAGAGTATATTTGAGGTGAGAAGTTTTCATGGATTGACTAGTTTCTACCGGAAGTTCATTAGGAATTTCAGTGAAATTAGTGCACCGATGATGGACACAGTGAAGAAGAAACACAAGTCTTTTCACTGGACAGAAGAGGCTGAGAAAAGTTTTAATTTGTTGAAAAGGAAAATCACGGAACAACCAATTTTGGTGTTGCCAGATTTCAAAAAGACATTTCAAGTAAAATGTGATGCAAGTGGATTTGCAATAGGGGTAGTCTTAAGCCAAGAAGATAGGCCGATAGCATACTTCAGCGAGAAGCTGAATGAAGCGAAAGTGAAATACTCCACGTATGACAAGGAGTTCTATGCTATTATTCAGGCATTGAAGAAATTGAGACATTACTTAATCCCGAAGGAGTTTGTCTTATACAGTGACAATCATGCTTTGCAATTTGTGACTCAACAGGAGAAGTTGAATCAAAGACATGTTAAATGGGTTGAATACATGCAGAACTTTACTTTTTAACTAAGCACATTTTTGGAACTGCTAATAAAGTTGTTGATGCTTTGAGCAAGAAATGTTTGTTGTTGCAGGAGTTCAGAGTCAAAACAATGGGTTTTGATGATCTCAGGGACATGTACAGAGATGATCCAGATTTTAAGGAGGCGTATGAAGCAGCTAAGAATCAGGGGTGATTTTAAGAACCCCCCCTAAATTTATATGTATAATAAATGGGCGAATCCCCATGATACATAGGAAAAATTGAAGGTTATTTTATCAATAATATAAAATGTATATA
>JZKD02S1708620.1:534140-596032 GCA_000966675.3 Picea glauca
AACCCTTCCAATCCAGAAATAGGGAATGTATATAGTTTGCATAAAAAGTGGGCATGTCTGGCTCCTGATCAACCCTTCAAATCCTATGAGCTAATTTTACTTGCACCGCAACAGGGCAAGACACTGAGATTACTGATGATAATTACACATTGGAAACTGACAATTCATGCCCAACCCAACATCCGATCTAAGAAAAAAAAATTACGCAGACCATAATGGAGAAAAATCCCAATTTGAAAAAATATAAATATATATATGGGGTCAAAACAAAGGGAATTAAAGGGTCATTGAAATACCCATAACTGCCCCATCAAACGAAGTACACCCAGAAGGATTTAAAAACACATTACCTTCGGTCGGCACATATACCCGATAATTTGTAAAATAGTTGAAGTAATTCGGTAGCCGATAAGAAACCCTTATGCCTACACGAGCTACTGCTTCAGCCAGAAATCCACGATTGAACGGGCATCCCCACGATTGAACGGGCTACCCAGTGCTGAGTGCCCACTGCCCATACCACAAAATCGGGGAAAAATTAAACCATAAATCCCGATTTTACCAAATGGCAGGGCGAAGAAGCTATCATAAATTCCCATATTTCTAGAAATTTTGCTAATGGAAGCTTGTTCCTCCAAATTCCAGGGGCTAAATATAATTTGTTTTCCTCTATCCCTCCTAAAAACATGGGCTAACCCTGTACACGATTTTTACCTTAAAATAAATTACGGGCTAATAAAATAAGTTTTAAAAAATCACTCTAATACAAAAAATTCGCCCAATAAAAAATTAGAGGCCCCTTAATTTTGCCCATGAGCGAAATTTCACCCCTAAAATCATCTATGCTAAGAATCCAATTCTCAGGGACAGAAGTCAATGGACATAATGCATTATCTAGGAAGGATTACTGTTTAAAGGTAATCAACTTTGTATTCCAAAATGCTCCATGAGGGAAAATTTGCTGAAGGAGAAACACAGTGGAGGATTGACCAAACATTTCGATCATGACAAGACGTTCTCAAAGTTAAACAAATCATATTTTTGGCTAGGAATGAGAGCAGACGTCAAAATATTCATGGACAAATGAAAAATTTGTCAGCATTCAAAAGGGAAGAGGCAGAATGTAGGCTTTTATCAACTGTTACCCATACCTGAGAGGCCGTGGGATGCAGTAAGCATGGACTTCATATTGGGGCTGTCGAGAACACAAAGAGGGTTTGACTCGATATTTGTAGTGGTGGATTGATTTTATAAGATGGCACATTTCATACCGTGTCAGAAAACCAATGACGCAACTCAAATTGTGAATCTGTTTTTCAAAGAAGTCATTTGACTTCACGGCTTACCAAGGAGCATAGTTTTGGATCGAGACACCAAGTTCATGGGACACTTCTGGAGAACCTTATGGAAAAAGATGGGAACAAACTTGTCGTTCAGTTCAGCTTATTATCCTCAGACGAATGGACATACAGAAGTTGTGAACAAAAGTTTGGGAGACTTTCTGAGGAGCTTGGTGACAGAACACCACAATTAGTGGGACAATATTCTGCCACAGGTAAAATTTGCTTACAATGATTCAATCAGTAGAAGCACAGGGCATAGTCCATTCCAAATTGTTTATGGGACACAGCCAAGAGGAGTATCTGAACTGAGGGATTCAGAACGGGATGAGATAAGAAGTGCTAGTGTAGAATATTTTGCCGAAGCAATGAAGGAACTTCACAGCCAGGTGAAGGAGCGGTTGCAGAACTCAAGCCAAGAGTATAAGCGCAGAGCAGGTCAACACAGGAGACAACATCAATTTGAGGTTGGTGATTTGATTCTAGCACATCTGAGAAAGGAAAGATTCCTGAAGGGGACATAGAACAAACTAAAGATGAAGAAGATCGAACCATGTAAGGTCTTGAAAAAATTTGGGGCAAATGCTTATGAGATTGAATTACCCGATGGGATCAGAATTTCTCTGATATTCAATGTCTCAGATTTGTACCCTTACAAATCTAAGGAAGCAGAAGCAAGTAGTGAACAACCAGAGGTTCAATGAACAAAATAGATGCCAGTTGCAGAGAAGCCACAGATGGAAAGAATACTAGAAAAAGAGTTAGTAAGAGGACCAAGCGAAAGGAATACTTTGAATACTTGTTCAAGTGGAAGGGACATCCAGTTGAAGATTCCAGCTGGGAAAATGAAACAGAGATCTAGAAGCATGGAAACACCGTGCGAGAGCTCATGGACAGGAGCCCATGAAAATTTTCAAGTGAGCGTGGGGCAAGCACAACGTATTTTGGCACATGATGAATTGTCTGAAATGCTTTGAAGTTTGATATGCCAAACATAAATGAAACAATTAATAAAAGGGTGTAATTGTAGATTGTAATCAGACCTTGAGCGTCCCGATCTCGTCTGAAGGACTAAGAGGCATTTATGCTAGTAAATGTAAGTAGGTAGCTTTGAATTCTTAGATTATACAGTTTTAGGAGCTGGAGGGAAAATGGATATAGACACCCTCATTTGTATCATTATAACATTAGCAGCATAATCAATCAAGAGAACATAGAGAAGAAGAAGCAGAGAGTTGTGTAGAGTAAAAACCCATGTACAAAAGTTCTGGATTAATACAAAGATCTTTAGTTCAGACTCATGGTGTCCAATTGCTTTCTGTGTTGTACATGTTGATTGATATATGATTGTTTTACTCTTTCTGATATACATTTGCTTTTATGCCATGTATGTATGATTTCATGTTAAGCATTCGAAGTCTGAGAGAGTAAAGAATGAGTTTCAATTGTTTCTCTATCTGAGCAAGAGTTTTCCTACAAGGAGTGTAGTGAAATTGTCTGCAAGGTGTGCGCTGATAGAAGTCAGAGTTTGTCTCTACAAGCTCAGGAGGGATAACATTGTTCTCATTCTCGCAAAAGTGCAAGTTAAGCACAGGAGCCATGCAAAGTGTACACTGGCTGAGTAGAGTCTCAGTGTTTGCAACCTGAGCGAAATTGTTGAAGGACTGTTGTCATAGGGAGTGCACAGAGTCTAAGAATTCAAATACTTGGAGTGTATTTGAAGAAGTGCCACAAGGAGTGTGCACATAAATTTTCCCCAAAGGACTTGAGGATTTTTCAATTAATCTCAGGAGGAGTAGGATCTTTGAAGCTGTCGAAGAAAAGCTCTAGAGGGCTAGTGCCTTGAAGTATTGGAAGGAGGCGCAGTGACGTTGTTTTGCTGGTGGGCAAGTTTCATGAAGGCATACGTGTTCGCTTCGTAAGAGTCATCAAGGAGGCATTGGATGGTCAGAATTCTCTGTGGAGAATTTGCAAAGTCCCGAGAACCGTCAGATCATGCAGAGGAGTAGGGGAGTTATGGTTTAAAACCTTTACATCAAGATTCGTGAGGTTGCGAAAGGCGATGTCCCGAAATAGCGAAAGAATCTGAGCCGTCTGTTAGAAGGAGGACACGTGTTCCGAGATCACCCATATCGGGGATTCATACATCGGAGGTCAGAAAGGGATGTCCTTCAACTTCACGAGTAGCGAAGTCGTGAGAGAATCACAATCATCCATCAGAGGAGGACAAGTGGCAGAGATCAAGGGATCTCGCGAACTCAGAGGTTCACAAGGTGAGAGCCCAAATATTTGGTGCTCTAAGTTGCGAGTGGAGAAATCGCGAGGAGCTAGGATAGCCATAGGATCTGAAGCCAACAGGGATCATTGGATCACTCACGTAATCTCATTTCAGGGTTTTGTGGGTTGAAGAACCGAAGGCTTAGCATCAGGATTCATAAATTCACGAAGCCCAAAACTCCAAAAAGGTGGGAAGTTCTGTTGTGGGACCCGTTTTGACGACGTGTCAGAATTTTTATATTTCGGCATATCGGCGGATAGGAAGTCAAGACTTTTGTCCCAAAATTCCCGATGTCATGAGTTGCGACAAGGAGTAGCGAGGAGTTCAAGATCTCAGCACTTCGGGTGTCGGGGTACAAAGGAGGTAGCGCTTCGAGAAGTGAAGTCGGGAAGTGCTGAAGCTGGGCACGAGAGACAGGTGGCAGAACCACAAGGTGGGCCTGGGAAATAGATAGGCGGACACACGTCACCTATTGGAAGGAGTCAACACTCTGCTTGCTTCTCACATCTCGGGGATTCGTGAGATAAGAGCACAATAATTCGACATTGAAACTCGCGAAGTGGCAAGTTGCGAAAAGTGTGAAAGGGAGGTCAACCTTCGCTGACTTTCAAGTCTCGGAGGATGGCACAAGGAAGGAACGAGATTTCAAACTTTTATCTCAAAAAGAGGCGAGAAGCGAGAGGAGCTAGCACTTAGCCTAGCCGATGGTCACGTGTGGAGGGCACTAACAAAAGAAGGAGCTATAACCATTTTGTGATCTCGGGTATCGCGAGGTTGGAAAGGAAGAGTCAGGAGCCACGACTCATGAACTCATGAGATCGCGAGTTACGACAAGTGACTTTGGGTTTGGCCCTTGGTCATAACGTTGTGGTCGCTTGGGGATATAGGAGCTCGCACCTAGTGCTGTTTGCACAGGGGAGTTCCCGAAGGACCTGTGGATCGATAATTTGTGATTCCAGCAGGGAATCTAAAGAGTTGATTTGGCTCGGGGGAGATAAAGAATGATCTTGTGAGAGGATCTCGGCCCGAGGGCCGATAGGTCTGTATCAACTCTCCTCTCAATATTGTTTTTGATTGACATTTAGGGTAAAGAGACATTGTTGGTTGTTTGTTTTTTTTTTTATTTGTTTTAATTAAATGATGTGGTGAATTTTTTTAAGTGGTTTTGTTGCATTGTAATATTTTATGTATTGGAATAAAAGATTAATGGTGTGGGTATTTTAACAATTTCTCTAATTTTATATTTTTGTTAAATATCTATCACAACATTCTTGTATACACGAGTACAAACTTAATGAACTGGATACCTTGTTGATTACCCCAATTTGATGTGGGTTAAGGATCCATACTGACATAAAAAAGGTATTAAGTTCTAACCCTTAAGAAATTTACATTGCAACAAGTCCATATACAAGAATAAAGTGTTATAACCATAATTTGCACTAGACATGCATACCTAACAACATACCATCTTACTTACTATTTTTGCCAAGCCAATACTGAATAGCTCTTCTTAAAAACCAAATTTTTGAAAATGTACGTGCCCTGCACCACTACTACCCACATATGTACTCTAGCTGCATCACTACTACCCACGTACATATGTTAGTTGCACCATTACAGCCCACGTGTAACCACAAAAGTTGCAAAAATTAAAAATTTACAAGGAATACGGGTCTTTGGGTAGTTTCCTATCCAATTGACCACCCATATCCCATCACCCAACCGAATAACTATCTTTTTGGCATATAAAAGAAGGTGTTGGGGTCCCATTCCAAAGTGAAGCATGAAAGTAGTGAAACTCTGCCCATTTCCTAGTCCCCCTTTGCCCCAAGAATTTGCAACCACATTATGAGTTTTGAGCCAGAATTCCCTATTCTTGCCCTTTTTACTCATCCATAATCCTATGCATATTCTCTAGAGAGAAGTCTGAGAGAAGAAGGATACGTGGAAGTAGTTGGAGCTTGGTGAAGAGGAGCCCAGGACCGGGGATGTGGAGCAGTCGTTGATCTCTTTTTGTAAGTGAATTTGTGAGATTAATATAAAGAAGTACTTTTGTCGTCTCGCCATATGATGTGTTTTATCTTTATGTTCGATATACATTTTGTTATGAAATATAACACATTAGTTCATATATAGAATGCATGTTCGTAGTTTCTTGTTTGTCTTTTGGTGAATGCAGGTCAGCCTTGGGATGAGATTTGCAGTTGAGAAGCAACCGAATGCATTGGGATCGACACCAGAGATGGAGTTTAAGGTAAGACTACTAGATCCCTATAATTTGTACTTTATACATGAATGTGGGGTTTTGTCGGGATAGTTGTTAAAAGTAGGAGACTTTAGACGGGTAGCTCTGCCTACACTTTAGAACCCTAGTGTAGTCCGTAGGGGGGTCCTTCCCACTATAGAAGAATTGGCAACCATACTGGGGAGCCTCTAGGGTTTTTAGGGGATTTTTGTTTTTGGGTGTCTTTAATTGGTTTATTCACTATTTCTTGAGTTTCTGTAAGTTTCTTTGTCTTTAAGGGATTCTGGTCTTCCATACCAGTATTCCCTGCCTAGTTTGCTTGACTCTTAATTTTTCTTTTTTAGAGATGTCACAGAGGTGTACGCGGCCTGCAGTGGGTCTACATGTGTACATACATGCCCTTTCTTTGGACAACCTGCATACATACGCAGGATGTTGAAGTATCAGTTTCGTGCCTGTGTCAGGAAAATCTCTTTTAAAGAAGAGAGGATCACCCTCTTCCCTAAATGAAGCCATATTTCTCAGGGCTTTTCTTGATTTATCCCCAGTCTCTGTTTCTTTCAGTCTTTGGCCTAGGTCTGAAAGCAGTTAACTTTTTCTTTATCAAGATTTCTTGTGTTTTCTTGATTAGGGTTTGAGACAAGTTTTGTGAGTTTTTTCTGATTAACTTGTTCAGTATTGTCAATAACTCTCTGTGAGCCGCAGTAGACCTAAAGTTGGTTTTTGGTCTCGTCTTGTCTTCACTTTTCTCTTTTTACTTGCTTTGGAAGAAAATAAAATAATTCATTTTCAAGTTTCTTATTTTGGAGCATAAAAAAAAAAAAAAGTTTTCAGTTTCTTGTTTGGTTAAGTAGTTAGGTTAGTTGTTTTTCCAAGAAGAAGAGGGCTTTCTTAAGTTCTTTACTGAATACTTAGGACTTTAAGTAGCTCGCAGTTGAGCGAAATTTAGTTTTGAGTTTTTCTTTTAAAAGATCTTAGAGAGAAAAGTTAGTTAAAGGGTGTTCAATTTGCAAAAATTTTTTTTTTGAAAAAGAAGTAATTGTGTTTCCAACATTTCTTCCTCTCTTTCGTCTCTTAAAAAATACCACCAGTTTCTTTTTCATTCCTTTGACTTAAGATAAACCACTTAAAAGTAACGCTGAATTAAAATTAATCAAACTTTGTGTTTGTAGGGTCCATTAACTAGATTAGTCTAGAGCCTTGATTTAGGTTAGAGAGGAAACTCTTCAAGGCTATAAAACAAACATAGGAGTCTGTGCTAGGGAGTGAAAAAATTCCAGTGACGCGAAAACTATCCGGGACCCCCCTCTAACATAGGGGATAAAAAGGAGGTTGCATGTAGAACGGTAGTGGAGATAACCCCTCCAAAGATGAACCAATCGTAGCGGAGGAACCCATATAGAGGACTTATTATCTTAGGATTACATTGATCACATTTTCCATGGAGATTCATGGGTATCGAATCCGTTCGAGGTCTTTAGTCATCTTCCAGAACACTTTCTTTTGGTACCCTCGATACGTTTCAAGCTTGATACCCTACTCATTATGGTCCACCCGACTGTCAACTATACCCGCCTGGTAGTTGTTCATGAGCTGGAAACTAGTTTCCTTTCATTTTAGGGACTTACAAAGGTGACAACGAGGGTATACCACAGTAACTAGGGCAGACATCAGGCCACTCTTTGCAGATTATACCTAGAGGGTGCTTCCGTGTTCAAGTTTCACTTGGACTGGTAAGTTTCTCTAGTGTTGGTCGTTGTAACTGTTCTTCCAACTAGTAATAGTGGTTTTCTTGTTGCATCTCATAGGAAATTTTTCTAGTGCATGTTGCGGTCTTCGACATTAGAAATACTTAGTGTGTCATTCATCTTCTCACACAGTGGAAGATCAAGAGCTTTTCTAGTCGTGAAGGCTTTTGGGCCTACCACTGGTTAACTTGGAGCCACTACCACCACCGTGAAGGTGAAGACTTGACCAGGAAGGGTCATTTGAGGTGATAGGGACACAGGAAACTGTACTAGAGCCATCTCTGAGAGGAGAACATTCGTTTCCGAAGGGACAAACTATTTCTGACCTTGGAAAGAAAGTTCTTAGTTTGTATAAATCTCTGATCATTGACTTGTCGGTGCCACTTTTGAAACAGATTTCCCCTCCAAGGGTAACACATCATGAGCATCAGATAATCCTACAAGAAGTGATGGAAGAAAATGCTTCTACTTCATCAGGGAGTCCTCATACTCCCTCTACGGCTGCCACAACTGGGGGCGTTCCACCTCCTAACTCACCTTCGCAGGTCCAGGCCACTATGGTGTTGACTGCCTTTACATATGGTAATGGTCTGATTCTGTCCATGGCACTGATCACTACATCATTTACACATAGTATGATGGGCCCTCCGTTTTCATACGGGATTCCCAACTTTGACACGAACTCGGTCCTCTCCTACTCCACCTTATAGAATTTGGGTCTAGGGGTAGGGAGCTCTAACGGTCCTCTACAAGGGTCCATGGGGGGAACTTCAGCCCCCTATAACGCTTTCCCTTATAGCTGGGGTCATATACCTCCTTCATCTCCCTCACTTGATGACACTCAGAAACCCGTCTAGCCGACCATGAACTACAACCTGTCCGGAGCAGGTAGTCAATGACCTTCTTCTAGTACCACACCGGTCGGTTCCTTTTCATTCTCTTTGTTCGGTGTGTTTGGTAACAACGCATTCTTGTCAGCTGCCATCTCAACCAGGGGAAACCCTGGTTTTGGATCACAAAATCCTGTGCAGGGTACTATTCTTGCATAGGGGGCACACTCTTCTCAAGAAACTTGGAATCCATGGCAGGGATTAGTTCCCTCGTCAAGGATGTCGACCGGGGGCAACCCCTTCTATGGCCAATGGAACCTCAGGCAAGGCTCAGTACCTATGCCCATGAGATCGGTAGGGGGTAACCCTTTCTAGAACCTTTGGAACACTATGTTGGGATAAATCCCTTCTCAACTCTCAACGACCTACTACGAGAGTTAGCCGATGACATCTCAACCAAAGCAACATCCGAATGCCGGCGTAGGCCATGGATTTTACCAAAACCCAGGCCAACAGCCTAACTTTCCCTAGAAACTTGGTGCCAACCAAATCCCAGGCTCCTATCCTCCTGTACATACTCAACAACCTAAGCTACAATTTCTAGAAACTTTGCATTTGTCAGACTTGTCAATATTATTGAATGACCCAATCTGTCATGATCCACGTTGGCCTGTTATGGTGACCAAGTTTCCCTCGAACATTCCAAAATTCGAAGGCAAGCCTAACGAATATCCAGGTGATCATGTGACCACATTTCACCTATGGTGCTCATCCAACTCTTTCAGAGACGACTCCATCCAGTTGCTTCTATTTCAACACATTCTTATTGGGAGTGCCAAGAAATGATACATCTAGCTAGACCACTCAAGATACTCTACTTTTGGTGAATTAGAAATGGCTTTCTTAAACCACTTTCAATTACCTATGAGATGCGATGCCGACACAAAACTGCTGGAAAACTTTGAGTAGACAAAGGATGACCATATCTCTGATCACATCCGAGAATGGTGGCGCCATAAGAGTTTGATTAAAGTACCAATTCCACCAACATTTCTACTGGAATGGTTCCTTAACTATTTGGTACCCTAGCTATCCAAGGATGTAGCAACGTTGGGGGTATTTTCGGAGGAAGAATCGATAATGAGAGCTCAACAACTAGGGTTTATTTACTCTCAGTCTGGTTTGCTTTATGAAGTTTTTCCAGATGCACCATGGTCTATTCTTGATAAGACCAGACACAAATATGGACCACATGCTGATGAAATTGTTGGTTCAGCACAAGAAAATCCCACTAATCCATTGTCAAACCAATTGCAACAATTGTTGATATAGCAGACAGTGGCCAACCCAAATCCTAGTTTGGTTGCTCCCTCTACTCAGACGTCAGATGTACACAGTGTACAAGCAACAAACTGAATAAGAAACCCACCAATGATGTTGGCGGGGGAAACACAGAGAGAAAGAAGTCAAAGTATCTATGAAACCTTTGCGTAGAAAACCACCCAACTCACATGTTCCCTCGACTCGCGGAGGCCCAAAAGTTATTGGCGTAGAAAAAACCTACAGTGTTAACGAACCCATTCCCTCATGCGAAAAATCTAACTCAAGCCTCTATGAGCACGGATGGGGGAAGTCAGGGACTCCCTTCATCGTCTATCAATCCCTTGACTTCCAATGTTTGTATATTGAAAGGTGAATCCCACATAGCTACTAGGGCACATGATTACGAAACACCAAGTACTGCCAAAAAGGGTAAAGAAGCCTAAAACACATTTTTTCCTCTCCAGATCGAGAGAATGATGGGTGAAACAATGACACACATCCCGAAAGGGGCGTTCAAGAAGGCTTCATACAATCCAAACGTGAGGGCCACCTAGAACTACTCTGTGGTGGAGGATTTGACACAAACCCATTGCACGATGTCTGCTTTGGAGGTCCTCCAGAGATGCCCTTCACAGAGAAAGGCTTTGCTAGATGCCTTAGCATCCACTAAGACATGTAATCCAGGAAACATCACGCTTGATACAACTGACTTGAAACCTCATCCTCCATACCACATCGCATTTCAGATAGTAGTGGCTCACCCCACAAAATCGTCTACCTACAATATTTTCCGTACGATGGTTGATGAGGGTGCCTCGACATGCGTGATGTTGTTGGCATGTTGGAAGGCCATTGGCCAACCCATTATGTCTCCTTCACCTACTCTTCTTATGACTTTCGACCGTCAGTCTTTCAGACCACATGTAATCATTCCTTCTTTCCCCATGCAGTTAGGAGGGAAGATCGTGTGTGTCGAAGTTGAAGTGGTTGATGAGCCTCTCAACTACAACCTACTTTTAAGAAGGATTTGGACATATGCCATGCATGCAGTGGTTGATACCGTTTTTTGGGTCTTGTTGTTTCCACATGAGGGCCGAATCATGACCATTAATCAATTGTCCTTCTTCAGACCTGACCCTTCATCGGGGGAATCCATGGTCTCGACGATTGATAATACACAACCCAACGTCGTCAACATGGGGGTTATTTTGTGCCCACCTCTCATGGGTAATTTCAATTATCCACCTCCTTTTGGCAATGTCAAAATGATATCGGTTGTCCTTGACCACCCTAAGGATGAAATCTTTTCAGTGCTATCGTTCTGCACAACTTACTTTAATGATCCATGGATTCTTCCTTCCCTGTCAGTCATGATGGAAGGGACATGGAACCATGGCATGCCCATGCCCTTGTCCGTGACAGAATTTGCATACTCTACAGTCCAGCAAGCTTCAACCGACCCCGATCCAACTCCTGCACTGGAGTTAAATCCAGTTCTAGAGCCTGCCTGGGCTCAAGGGTCCCTTGCCACTACCAATTCCTTAAACTTGGTCTTGGCCTCTTACGAGGCAATTTTAGAGGCATTGACTGGTCTGGACAGACCCTAGGATGATCTCCATCACAGATCATATTTCCTCCTAGAGTTAGGAAGAATAGAGGTAGGAGAATTTGTGTTGACTATGACCAGAGATAGGTCTTGTCCTATCAATCCTTTGGCTACACACATAGTTTATGCCAAGGGTAATATGGAAACCATCGCTAAAATGACACCTATCGATATCTCCAAAACCCTTGGCATCGTGGATAATGTTTTCATCGAAGCGGATTTCTCCCTTGAGGAGATGCTAAGCATCAATCCACAAAGTATCAAGCATGAGCAGGCTTTGGTGTCTTTCAAGCTTGCTTTGAAATTCGAAAGCAACATCCGATGAGACTATATTTATGATTTTTGATCTCATCCAAATTAACTGAGAAAAGTAACTTCAACGAGTCTTGGTTTAAGCCCTTTTCAAACCCTCTAAACATGAAAAGATTGTCGAGCGATCTTGTTGCACGCTCGCGAAACTAAAATTTGAAGACACATCTGTTCAGTGGTAATTTACCCCTTTTTTGGTCCAGATGATCAATTGTAGAATAAAGGTATACTCTAGAAACCTTGGTTCGCTAGAAGGGTATCCTCAGGTATAAGTTTAACCCTTTTTTGGGCCCGAGGGACTAAATTTACGAAAAAGGAACCCCCACGGATTCCATAGTTAAGCTCTTTTCAGACTCCCTAAAAGTGAAAAGATCGTCGATTCAACTTGTTTATTCACACTCGTTAAACCGGTCCAGAAGAACATCCATTATGGAGTCCATAGTTATGCCCTTTTCAGACTCCTTAAAATTGAAAAGATCGTCGAGTGACCTTGTTCTTTCACACTCGTTAATTGGTTCAGAAAAACATCTACTGGCATGAGTTTACCCCTTTTTTTGGCCTTTAGATTAAGGAGGAAAAAGGTACACCTCAGGAGATTTGTCTCTCTGGGAGAGTTCTCCTCAGCAAATTTCACCTTTTTCGGACTAAGGAGACTAAATCTAGAAAAAGGCAGTGAGTCCATAATTAGTCTCTTTTTAGACTCCTTAAAATTGAAAAGATTGTCGAGTGATCTTGTCTTTATCACACTCATTAAAATGGTTTTGAATAGACATCTTTTCAGTGCTAATCTGTCCCTTTTTCGAACTGACTAGACTATCTTCGAAAAAGGTACCCTAGTAGAGTCTTCTTTTGCTCTTTTTCAGACTCTCTAAAAATGAAAAACCACCAAGCTTACCTTCTCTGGGCTCATTTAAAATTATATTGAAGGGCGTTATCATTGTGTCCTGTTAATCACATTCGCATTCCTTCATCTTTGGCCTAATGCCGGATCCATGTGGATCTCAACTGAACCTTTGAAGCATGCCTTATGCGCAAGCCTTGTAGCACTATGCCTTTGCGTCTTGACACCTTGAACCATGGAGGAATTTTCTTGAGTGTCCTTTTCCTACACATGTTTCCTTACTCTGAGAATCAGTGTGCTCCTTGTGCTTGGAACTAGTATGTTTGTGACACTCGTCCCTCCTTTGTAATGTATCATTCTTTTATTCTTTTTCAAGCTTTCAAAATATTAAAAAAGACAAAAAAAAATCAAATATACCCCCAAAAGAGGATGGGAAACGCATTTTATTTTTTTGGCAGCACAATGAGTCTCCCTTGGACAAAGCACAATGAGTCGTCCTTGGAAAAAGCACATCCTTCCATTTGTTCATCAAGATATGGGATTTAATATGACCTTAGGAAGTTGTTCTCACAACATAGAGCTGTGTCCTCCTCTGTTTGGTTATTCTTCCAAACATATGGAAAGTTTGTGTTGCCTCCTGCATCATGAACTTATGTCAATGTCATGCTGTCTGAGTCTCATCATTCATCATTCTATTGTCCAAGGGAATTTTTACCGAACTTGAGTCAACATTTTTGTAGTTTGTCTCTTGACCTCATGCCTGACTATCCCTAAATTCCAATCAAAGTCTTTGTTCGAAATCAATGAAGTTCTTGGTGTGATCACCAAGATCCTCTTGTATGTTCCCCGATGAGTCGTTGAAGAGATCTGGGTAGTGAAGTTGTACACTCATATTACACTCCTACCCAAGTTTTGAATATCTTGAAGTTGTTGCTTGAGCTCTCAAGACCTCATCTCAAGCCATCAACATCATTGGCTTCTTAAATATGGATACTATACACATATATCTTTGATTTTGAGATGTATATCCATTGTGTATTGCTCACGGATACACTTTATATAGTTATACGACATGGATCTGTAGTGTATTTGATTGGCAGCCATGATTTATTTCAACTTGAGCATGGGTATGTCCGCCTCGGTCAGACAATTGTTATTTTGCAGATGGCACCTCCCGAACTCTGGTCCCGGGCTCACTCGCTTCATACATTAGTAAAGATTTGTAATGTATTTATACCATCATATTCTCTTCTGACCTCACACATTAGGGGGCATCTGTCATAACCCTAATTTGCACCAGACATGCATACCTAATAGTAGGCCATCTTACTTACTATTTTTTCCAAGCCAATACTGAATAACTCTTCTTAAAAACCAAAATTTTGAAGATGTGCGTGCCTTGCATGACTACTACCCATGTATGTATTCTAGCTTCATCACTACTGCCCATGTACGTACACTAGATATACCATTACAACCCATGTATAACCACAAAAGTTGTAAAAAATAAAAAGTTGCAAGGGAATACATGCCTTTGGGTAGTTGCCTAACCAATTGACCTCCCATAGCCCATCACCCAACCGAATAACTATCTTTTTGGCATATAAAAGAAGGTGTTGGGGTCACATTCCAAGGAGAAGCATGCAAGTAGTGAAACTTTGCCCATTTCCTAATCCCCCATTGCCCCAAGAATTTTCAACCACATTGTGAGTTTTGAGCCATAATTCCCTATTCTTTCCCTTTTTCCTCATCCATAAGCCTATGCCTATTCTCTAGAGAGAAGTTTGAGAGAAGAAGGATACGTGGAAGCAGTTGGAGCTTGTCGAAGAGGAGCCCAAGACCAGGTTCGTGGAGCAGTCACCGATCTCATTTTGTAAGTGACTTTGTGAGATTAATATAAAGAAGTACTTTTGTCGTCCCACCATATGATTTGTTTTATCTTTATGTTCAATTTACATTTTTTTATGACATCTAACCCATTAGTTCATATATAGAATTCATGTTCGTAGTTTCTTTTTTGTGCTTTGGTGAATGCAGGTCAACCTTGGGAGGATATTTGCAGTCGAGAAGTGACCAAATGCATTGGGATCGAGACCGGACGCGGAGTTTAAGGTAAGACTACCGAATCCCTTTACTTTGTACATTATAAATGAATGTGGGGTGTTGTTGGGATAGTTGTTAAAAGTAGGAGACTTTATATGGTTAGCTATGCCTACACTTTAGAACCCTAGTGCAGTCCATAGGGGGGTTTTCCCACTATAGAAAAAATATTAATAGCATGGGTACCTTAATAAACACATTGGTTTGGCTTTTTTATTAGGTCTCCATTTCAACAAGTAAAAGGTCTGCCATTAGAGATTCACTTAAATTGTTTATCAAAATTTTTGTTATTTCATTGTCATTTCTTCTTGTCATTTTGCTTGAATACAATTACAGGTGTTCAATATCAATTCTTGTTCATGAGCAGGAGATGCATGAGTTGTGAATGAGTTGTAGTAATTGCCTCCTTGCATGATTTCTGTTCTAATAATGTTTGGGTAATTTTAGCAGAGAATATCTTTTCTTAATGATTTTTATTCTTTATGTTATCTTCCTTATACCTTCATCCATCAATTATAACTCTGTATGTATGATAAGAATCTTGAGTGCCTTTGATCTGCAGAGTGGTTTTGACTCCATGCCCAATGGATGACCATTGATATACAGTCAGAATGTTGCCCTCTTTCTTTTTCTTTCTTGCAAATCCACTCTTTAAATTTGATTTAATTTTTTCCAGGTTCGAATGGTTGGAATTTGGAGGAGACAGTTCATTGCGATTGAAATTTTTTCCTTTGAATCATATCGATGTTCATGCAAGAGTAAAGTTTTATATTACAGAGATTCATGTGTTGATGTGTATCATCATGTTATTTTATTTCTGCATTTATTGTGACCTTATATCAATTTCCATATTGTACTAATTCTTCCAGTGTTTGGTGAAAATACATGTGTTGGAATTCACCCTTGTTAGGTACTCCAAGGACATAGGGCCATGCAGTCTATCATTTCTCTAAAGCTTCACTGAAATTCATCCTTGTTATATGATCGAGTGAGGCGGAATGTTTTTCCTCTTTCTACCATCATCTCATATTTTTCCTCAATTGAAAAGCATCAACTATCTTGCCTCTGCACATTTGACTCCATGCGCAATGAACTATAGTCTTTATAACTTACCAAACCCTTAAAAAAAAAAACATTCTAAAAACATTTATTATACCCACATAATATCTATCCATTGCCTGTGAAATACAACCAGGCTTTGAAATGAAATTGGATGAATGAGATTGTAAGAGAGAGCCCTCTCTGGGTTTGGAAGGGATAGCTTCCAGCCTAGAAGTAGGTTGAACAAGTTACCTTGGTACCCTTATAAATCAATCATAGAAGGATTTACTAAGTGTTAACATTTTTGGTGTTGTTGTCAGGGAAAGAAGTATGAAGTGATCTTCCCTAGGAGAACAACATAGAACCAACTCTTGATGGTAGACAAGAGAGGGACACAGAAGTTGACTATAATCATCTACCTGGTGACTCCATGAAGGAAAAATCTAGTAGTGACTCCACAATATTAATATGTCAAAGGCATTTTCCTCTATTTTTGCTCGAAGGTTTGCACCTCTTAACTTTTCTGCACTTCCTGGTTTCCCACATCCAGTACCTCATATGTCAGAATGGGGAGATTTTGTTCTGATCTTCAGAGAGAGGAAAGAGGATAATCCAATAGATCACCTCATCAAGTTCCATGAGTGCATGGATAAATTAGATATACATCATGAGGATGTATGTATGAATATGTTCATGCACTCATTGGATGGTGATGCACATCAATGGTATTTCTCATTACGTCCTTCCAACATTTCATTCTTGAACAATTTTCACACAATATTCAAGAAACACTGTAAAAGGTATTTTTCATATGAGTTTTTATTTGAATATTGTTGTGATAAATATGAATTGAATGATGATATTGGATATATACATAGAGAATAAATTGTCCCTCACAATATTCATCAATTTTATAATTCCCTTCAAGATGATATGTTTTCCCACAAACATGAAAAATAAATGAATAATGAAGAGGATGAAAGTTTTCCTACTACAATTATTTTTTATTATTACAAATCTGAAGATTTGATTGCTCTATCCATAAAACATGAGGATCAACTATATTTTGGTCAAATAACACTTGAAATCAGTGAAGGCATCCCACAACTTTTAGGTTTGCAAACAAAAGTAATTTGCTACAATCATGAGGAACTGAATTTGCAGAGACCATTTATTTTCAAGATGGAACAATAAGAAGACTATAAGTATGATTGTGATCTCGGTTTTAAAGATCCAACAAGAATATTACTAGAGTCATATCTTTCAGATTCTCTAAAGTTTTCATATTTTATCATATCACTAGCACTTGTGGGTGAGAATGATTTCTTGAAGGAGTTTTTATGTCTATGGTTATGTTTTTGTTATTATATTATAATTAGTGGAAGAAAGAGGATTATTTCAGTCATGAAGTTACTTGTATTGTTACATTGGAAATGTGACTTTACTTGATCCAACAACATGTAATGTACCTCTAAATTGACATAATTTTTTTTTTCTTTTTGGTACATTAATCTAAAACTTTTCCTTAATAAAATTGTAGAACGGGATATTAAAGTTTACCATAATTATAGACTGACGTTCTATCTATTATATGAGGACAATACCATGTTAAACCAAAACATCATACTTTAAATGATGGGTTGTCAAAGCTTACAATACCTTTTCCACACATATTTTTCTTTTATAAATCTTAATAATACTTATACCTATATTCACCTGCATACAATGTTTATTAGGATTCGAATCCTAGTCTTCTTAAAAAAAAGGATTCTTCATGTCGCGCGCAAGTTTATATCGTTGCCCTATCATAATAGCATATCCAACATACTATGTAAACGCTGCAAGTTACAACCTTGGTGTAACTCATATTAAGTCATGGTTAGCGGTATTAATTTTTCAAAGTTCGAGTCGTTGAAACAGATTTCCCTTAAGGCTCAATCATGGTCATAACACTTGTAGTCATCCGAATTAAGGTTTTAAATTAGACAAATCTCACGCACAAATCCTATGCAACTAACTCGTAGCTAAAGGTCGTTCCACCGATAATGAAGAGGGAAGGTAAGATAACTGAATGAGTTAGTTTTGTGACCGAACAGTTATAACTGGACAGACGCGATATGAATATCATTAATATCGTATCTTGGTTGGTAAGGGAGGGAAATGTATCTGTTAGAAAAGAATTAAGGATCTGTGCCTGTGTTTAATAGGGGATCCTGCATGCACCAGTCTTGATAGCTCTCACACCTGACCTTCCCTATTCCCAACGTGCCAACTTGGTCCTAGCACATGGTCCAATGTCCTTCAAAATTTACTCTAGTAGTACACCCCTCACTTAGAGTCTAGGAGAGCTCTTTCCTCATCATTTTGACTCCCCGAGGAAACAACCTTGGCTCTGTGGGTGGTTATTTTGGTTGAGGGGAAACATGTACACTAGAGTTCTTTGTTCAGCCTTCCAGTCGACCCAGCCCATTCTCTTAGTAAGTTCTTTTCCTGTTATGCAACTTAAAACCAGAGGCATAGAGATCTGGTGTTTCAAATCAGTGAAGGCCTTTTACTTGTAGTTCGTTTCACATAGGTTTCGTGTATTTCTTTGGGTATACCGAGAATTTCAGCACTCTGGCTCCTTGCTCTCAAAGCTTAGAGACTTGTCAGTTTATCCTCCTGGTAAAATAGTTTAGGGTTTTTAGTATGCCTAAGGTTACACTACTTCACATTCTTACTCGGTGGTTACAGGACGAGACCAGGGTCGAATAAATGTGAGTTTTTTGTGTTAAAAAGGGTTAGGGTACCCTGTGTGTGACAACTCCTTCGCTCCCAACCTTTCCGTTGCGAAGGTTAGGTCCTTCCATTCGGCATTACGTTTGGTCCCTTAGATTGTCTTTTCAATGGAGCCCATAGCCATTACTTATTTGGTAAATAAAATCCAATACTACTCAAGATATTCACGTCTAATTCATGGGAAAAAATTCCTTATATATGTGTCTTTGGAAAAATAGGGTTATGTGAGAAATTTATAAGGGTATTGCCTCCGTCGAATAAAAGTCTACACCAGCAGTTTTCTTGTATTGGTGATGCTAACTGTTGCCAGGTGACCTTGTAGGGGTCCGATCCTGACACACCCTGTGATGGTTGCTTGTTCACATTACTTTCTATGGTCTTGAATTTGGGAAGGGTTTCGGAGTCCAACATTGGGGTAAGATCTTGGTTCGAAACCTGTCTTTGTCACAACTCGATTTATACCTGTATGTGTATTAAGGAAGTCAATGTCGTCATTTACTATGTTTAAATCTGTTGATTACTATAATTGTACTTTTGTTCTATTATAATTTGTTCTCATTCAAGGTACTGGTATAATCACTAATGGTGGGCTTTGCTGATTCGAGGACCCATCAGAGACTTGTTGCGTGCTTCTCCCATGACCTGGATAACCACTTAGGAGACAAGCGACAAGGAAAGAAAAGGGCGCAACCAACAAAGTGGAAGTTAAGTATTCTCTGGTACATTCCAATAATAATAATTATCACTTTTGTTGGTGTTCTGTTGCTTCCTGTAAATAATTTACTAATTCTCAGAATTGATAACTCTTTCAGGCTTGTGTACACGCAAGGTCTCCGGATCTTCCTCTTCTTCTTCGATATAAAGGTATTTAAGTTAGTTTTTCTATTAACTACTCAGGAAACCTAACAAACATGATTACAAATTTTGGTCTGTGGGCGTTCGATAAAGGCACCATCTGTAATCTTAGGTTCAATAGTCATGAGTAATGATAATTCGAAGGTTTTCCTATGGGAATTACTTTCCGGTTTAAATGAACACTGTAATGGCTATTGTATTAATCAAAATGTTTCACTGTTCGAATGTATCTCAGACTGGCACTTGGTCATTAAGGCCGTCATTTCAGTTTTCCTTTAAATATCTGTATTATTTGAATCTTATAGTTATAACTAGTTTTGGAAGGATTATCTATGATTTGAAGGACTGTTTTCTTAAAATGAATTTCTTTCTTTTACTCAGACATTCCGTATTACCTCGATGAGTCTATAGTATTCCTATTTTTCTTTACTGTTGAAAAAGATTTTAGGGTCAAGGTTTATCCGAGTCAAGTGTTAAGATATGGCTTGTGGATGCTTACTTATTTATATATATATATGTATCGAAATGTATAGACTTACAAATATACATATTCGTATCTATCCTTTTGGTCACTTTTATTGTGAAGGGTAATTCTATCTTGCTAGTAATAGTTTGCACTTTCACAATCATGATGCTTATATCGAGGCTTGATAATACATGTTGTCATTTCTAATTCGCACTGTTGTAGAGGTTTGTTTTCCATTCTAATGCATACAGTTTAGTTCCTGTAAGAATACATAAGAATATATGTGTAGATATGTTTGCCCTTGATCCTGTTTACTTTCAGATCCACAGATATATAATTACAACTTCAATCCTAACTCTGTGTATAAATTCTTACAACAAAAATAATGACTGACAAGGTATAAAGACTTACAGAAATACAACAACCCCGATTTGTCCTAACAATACATAAAAAAAAAGAACAACTCTAGTATTCAATCAGACTTTGACTCAACCATAAACATCGTTCAGCATTAGATTTGTAAGGTATGCTATCAGATTCATACATCATTCATTTGGATAGATTTCACCCGGGAGTATTAAAGCCATACCGAATTTAATAGTCACACTACAACTGTGACTGAATCATTCAACAAAAATGGGAAATAATTTGATTCAAATTCAATAAATACATCACATCAGATATAAGATCATTCATGCATAGAGGGATAGGAGACATATCTAAACCAATTAGCGGGAAGGAAAAGGGAACAACCATGTTCCTCCCAACCGTAGAATAGGGAAATCAAAATCACTTGCCCCAATTCACCCCCTAGCCTAACCATGAACCCATGAGGGAGAACTTGCAAACTCTTCCTCAACAATGTCCTTCAATTCCATCCCATTCCTCTTTCCTCACACTCATTCTGTAGTGTTCATAACAGCAAGGGAAAAATCATTAGTCTCTTTCTCCCAGCATACTTGGTAGCATCCTGCCTCCTCACATATGCTACTTATCAATCCAAGTCTATTTGCCCAAGTCTTTTTCCCTCCCTTGGGGATTTTCACAGCTTTCTAAATCCCTAATTTTCAGGGGCTTCTAGTGGCCAAATTCCTGATTTTCCACTTGTAATAATCATCCCAGAGGTGGTTCCAACATGTTCCCCACTCATGGAGTCATGGTCAACTGATTTTAACATGGTTGTTCCATTTGTCCTCCTGCAATCAATACAAAATATTCTGTTTTCATACAAGTGTCATAGTCAACTAGTTAATTGGTTCAAATCAAATCCCTGCCCAACAATCATAATAATTAATTACAATTATTAAATTCAAAATTCAAAATTTCCATAAATGGAAAAAATCTTCAAAATTTGAATTTACTAAAAACAGAATAATTTCCCAATAAATTAAATTTCAAAAATATTTTATTTTTGGGGATGTCACATCCTTTCCCACTTTAGTAAAACATTGTCCCCAGTGTTCGTCCCTTCCTTGGAACAGGGTTGGATGAGATTTCCACAAATCTCCCTCCAACTCCCAAGTGGCCTCCTCAGGACTAAAGTGCTTCCATTGCACCTTTACCTGAGTGAC
This sequence comes from Picea glauca, assembly GCA_000966675.3. Taxonomy (NCBI): domain Eukaryota; kingdom Viridiplantae; phylum Streptophyta; class Pinopsida; order Pinales; family Pinaceae; genus Picea; species Picea glauca. Next base: position 555,475 of record JZKD02S1708620.1, read on the forward strand.
GGCTCTGTTCCGAAGTGTTATTTCTCTCTGGTCTAGAATACGCAGGGGTTCCACCTGGAACTCGCCTTCAGGTTCCACCTGCACGAAGTTCCAATCAATCATATGAGTAGGGTCATGAATATATTTTTTTAACAAAGAAACATGAAATACATTATGAATTCTTAGATTAGCGGGAAGTGCAAGTTGGTATGCTACGGTTCCAATTCGAGCTAGTATCTCGAAGGACCCACAAAACCTGGGTGCTAGCTTGGCACAATTCCCTAATTTCAACGAGCCCTTTCATGCTTTGACCTTCAAATAAATGTGGTCTCCCACTTGAAATTCCAAGTCTCTTCTTTGCTGATCTACATATATTTTCTGTCTGTCCTGTGCTTCTTTCAAGTTCTATTGTACCTTCCTTACCATGTTCTCCATTTCTTGGAGCATCTCTGGTCCAACCATGAGTTTGTCAGTCGGGTTATCCCAACTAATTGGAGTCATACACTTTCTTCCATACAGTACTTCGAAAGGGATTAGCTTTTTCGACGTTTGATACCCATTGTTATATGCAAATTCTACCAAGTGTAAATAATCTTCCCATTTGTTTGGTTTTGTTCTTACGTACATGTGGAGAATATCCTCCACGATTTGGTTTGTCCTTTCAGTTTGTCCATCCATTTGTGGATGATAACTCGTACTGAAATTCAGATTAGTATTTAGCCCTGCAAACAATTCCTTCCAAAAAGAGGATGTGAATTTTACGTCTCTATCTAAAATCACCATTTTAGGAATACCATGCAGTCTAAAAATTTCTTTCATGAATATTTCAACAATGTTTATAGCTTTAAAAGTAGACTATAGAGGAATAAAGTGTGCAAACTTACTGAGTTTATCGATTACAACCATGATAGAATCATTTTGTTTCTAAGTTTTAGGAAAACCTATTATAAAGTCCAACGATATGGTCTCCCATTTCCATTCTGGTACTGGGAATGGCTATAATAGGCTGGCTGGATGCTAGTGTTCGACCTTAACCTGTTGACAATCCTGACACCTAGCCAAGTACTCTGCTGTTTCGCCTTTCATATTAGGCCAATAAAATAGTTTTCTAAGTGCCTTTATTGTTTTCTGGTAACCTGGGTGGCCAGAATATGGTTTCTTATGCACTTCGTCCAAAACTATTAATTTTAACTCTACTGAATCTGGTATGTAAAGTCTGTTTTTAAATCGTAATAGTCCCTTCTTGTCGATACTTAGATCTAGCTTATCTGAGTTTGCAGTACTGTTTTGTAATTCTTCCATCATCTTAGTGTAATTTTCGTCATTAATACCTATCGTCCTTATCCTTTGTTCCATATCACTTTCTGCCCTGCTAATGTTTATCTCAAATAAACCATGGACTCGTCTGCTTAAAGCATCTGCTAATTTATTTTCCTTACCCTTGATATGTATGACCTCGAAGTCGAATTACCTCAAGAAGGCTAGCCATATTCCTTTCCTTGCATTTAGATATGGTTGGCTAAATAGATATTTCACACTGCTATTATCTGTCAATAGTAGAAACTTTCTTCCCATTATGTAGTGTCGCCACATTTTTAAGGCGTGTATTACCGTTGCCAATTCTAAGTCATGAGTGACATAATTATGCTCATGTTCTTTTAATTTTCGGGACTCGTAACAAATCACGTGTCCTGCCTGAGTTAGGACACCACCTATTCCCTCTTTACTTTCATCAACGTAAACTATGAAGTCTTTATCTGGGTCTACTACCTTCAAAATGGGCGTTGATGTCAATAATTCCTTCAGCTTGTTAAAAATGTCTTGACACTTTTGTGACCAGTTAAACTTGGTCCATTTCTTTTGTAATGACGTGATAGGGTAGGATATCTTGGAAAACCCTTCTATAAATCTGCGATAATATCTGACGATTCCCATGAATGACTGGATATCTACCACATCCTTAGGTACTAGCCATTCCATAATGGCTTTTATCTTTTTCGGGTCTACGACAATACCTTCTGCGGAAATGACATGTCCTAAATATTGTATTACCTTTTGATAAAAGTCAAACGTGTCGAATTTTGCGTATAGTTTGTGTTTCCTCAACATTTGCAGAATTATTCTTAAGTGTTCATCATGTTCCTCCTCCGTTTTAGAATAGACCAGAATATCGTTGATAAATGCTACTACGAACTTGTCTAAGTACTGACTGAAAATGTTGTTCATCAGGCACATAAATGTGGCTGGTGCGTTAGTGAGTCTGAAAGGTATGACTACAAACTTGTAGTGTACATATCTTGTTCAAAAAAATGTTTTGTTTATGTCCTCGTCCTTTATCCTAACTTGATGATAACTGGATCGTAAATCCAACGTTGAAAAGATATTGTCCCCACCAACTTGATCGAACAAATCATTCATCCTTGGTAAGGGGTATTTGTTCTTAATATTCATTTTGTTCAGTTGTCTATAATCGATACATAGTCTTAGAGTACCATCTTTATTTTTCATAAAGAGGACTGGTTCCCCCCATGGTGAGACACTTGGTATAATATACTCCTTGTCCAACAATTCCTGTAATTGTAATTTTAATTCTGTCAGTTCTGGTAGACTCATCCTGTAAGGTTCTTTTCAGATAGGGGTTGAACTGGGTAGTAGGTCTATGGAGAATTCTATTTCCCTTCGAGGGGGTAGTTCAGGTATCTCACCCACAAACATGTCCCTAAAATTATGTAGGACAACAAAGTCTTCTAACTTTGGCTTATCTCCCTTTCCTAACAGATTCGTTACTTGGGTGGAATAAACTTGACATCCTTTCCTCATACAATTTTTGAGTTGCATCACTGAAACTTGCCTGACTGATACAGGTTTTAGTATACCTTGGGTTGTTCTAGTAGTGTCGAAGTTGTCTTTATATTTGAGTAACTTTGTATAGCAATCTAGAATTGCTTTGTGTTGTTCCAACCAATCCATCCCGAGAATCATATCATAAGTTCCTAGTGGTAGGATGTTCATATTTGTTCTTATATTTTGACACTCTAAGATGAACTCCAAATCAAAAATAAATTCGACTACTTTCCTTTTAGTTCCCGTTGCTAGTTGAACTAGCCATGACTTTGCGTGCTTCAATTTCTTAAGTTTGTTTGACTCTACTACCTCATGAGTAATATAACTTAACGTAGCTCCAGGGTCAATTAAGACAGAAATTCGAGAGTTATTGATTTTACCTTCGATCTCTACCATAGAGGACTGGTGGTGAGCTTGCCAACCATCTATGGCTGCATTTATCCGATGCAAGCTTCTTCCCACATATCCCACCATCGAGGCTTCCTGTAAATTATGAACTACATTTCTGTTTATTGAACTTAAACATGGAAAAATCCTCCTTAGATGAGGTTCTCCACATTCCCAACACTTTAGTGGCTCGTAGGAGCTGTCCCCAAACTTTTTTGTTCCCAAATTTACCGGTTTACTGCCGCCTTGCGTATTCGGATGATTGGAGTGAAAATTCTTTCTTGGAAAGCTTTTTGTTGCATTCTGAAATGGAGCTGGCTGGTATCCCTTCTTCCGTTGGTTCATTCGATCTTGTTTCTTATCCTTCCAGGATTTTGGAAACTCCACTCCCTGTTTGTACTAGTCATAGCACATTCATTCTTTCATGAATACTTCACTCAAGGATTTGGGGTTGTCGAACTCAATTTTGTCCCTGTAGGACTGTGGTAAACATCTTAAGAATCACTGGATTTTTACCTTATCCTCCCGGATGTATGGTACGAACCTTAGCAGCTCCAAAAATTTATTTATAAGGTCCTCCATCGACATCTGTCCAAGTCATAGCTCGTAATTTTTTTTTTTTCCTTTCATAATAGCTTTCAGAAAGGTATTATTTTTTTTAAATACTTCTTAAAGTAACACCATTCCAACTGTTTCTCCTTCAGGCCCTTGGCCAATTTCAGGTCTTTCCACCAAATGTTGGCCTTCCCTTTCAGATTGTAGATGGCCATTCTGACCTTCATATTGTTGGAATAGTTGTAGATCTAAAAGTATTTTTTGATGTCGAACAACTATGCCTCAGCTTCTTCTCCTGTCCTGGATTCTCCATCAAAGGTGGCTGGTTTAATTTTTTTAAATTCTCCTTCAAGGTGGTCCACTTATTTTCTTTTTCTGTCTGTTTTAGTTTTTTCTTCAGCTAAAGGTGTTCCTTCGGATGATCTATCTCCTTCTTTTGTTTCCGACCCAGAGTTATTGGAGGCTGTTTTGTTGACCTATTCGTCGTGGTTATCATCCTTTAGGATTTTCTTGGTCACTATGTTGCGCAGTAGGACTTCATTTATCTCTTGTTGTTCCTGCTGTGCCTTCTTCAATTTCTCATTGTCCGCTTTGAAAACTTGTATCTCAACAATAAGATTCCTCATTGTTTCTATTACTTCCGTAAGAGAGATTCCATAACTATTCTGCCTTGGGTCTCCATGAGGTTCCTATTATGGATTTCCTTCCATCCTAATTTCTGCATCATTCTGAGCTGCCATGATTAACATGAAACATAAAAGTATTTTGTTTGTAACAAATAAGTTTTTATTATTTTTTCATAAGTAAAATATATATGTCAAAGTGTTAATGTGGCCCTATTCAAGGCCTAGTGTTGTAAACTCTTCTCTAATACCATATGTAATGGACCTCTAAATTGACATAATTTTTTTTTTCTTTTTGGTACATTAATCTCCAACTTTTCGTTAATAAAATTGTAGAACGGGATATTAAAGTTTACCCTGATTATAGACTGACGCTCTATCTGTTATATGAGGACAATACCATGTTAAACCAAAATATCAAACTTTATATGATGGGTTGTCAAAGCTTACAATACCTTTTCCACACATATTTTTCTTTTATAAATCTTAATAATACTTATACCTATATTCACCTGCATACAATGTTTATTAGGATTCGAATCCTATTCTTCTTAAAACAAAAGGATTCCTCATGTCGCATGCATGTTTATATCATTGCCCTATTGTAATAGCATATCCAACATACTATGTAAATGTTGAGAGTTACGACCTTGGTGTAACTCATATTAAGTCATGGTTAGTGGTATTAATTTCTCAAAGTCCGAGTCGCTGAAATGGATTTCCCTTAAGACTCAGTTGTGGTCATAACACTTGTAGTCATCTGACTTAAGGTTTTGAATCAGACAAATCTCACGCACAAATCCTATGCAACTAACTCGTAGCTAAAGGTCGTTCCATCGATAGAGAAGAGGGATGGTAAGCTAACTGAACGAGTTAGTTTTTTGACCAAACAGTTATAATTGGATATATGCGATATGACTATCATTAATCTCGTATCTTGGTTGGTAAGGGAGGGAAATGTATCTGTCAGAAAAGAATTAAGGCTCTGTGCTTGTGTCTAATAGGGGGCCCTGTACGCACCAGTCTTGATGGCTCTCCCACCTGACCTTCCATAATCCCAAGTTGCCAACTCAGTCCGAGGACTCAGAGTCCAACATTGGGGTAAGATATTGGTTCGAAACATGTCTTCGTCACAACTCAATTTATACCTGTCTGTGTGTTAAGGAAGTCAATGCCATCATTTACTATGTTTAAATCTGTTGTTTACTGTAACTTTACTTTTGTTCTATTATAATTTGTTCTCTTTCAAGGTACTAGTATAATCACTAATGGTGGGATTTGTTGATGCAAGGACCCATCAAAGACTTGTTGTGCACTTCTCCCATGACTTGGATAACCACTCAGGAGACAAGCGACAAGGAAAGAAAAGGGCGCGACCACCAAAACAGAAGTTAAGTATTCTCTGGTACATTCCAATAATAATAATTATCACTTCTGTTGGTGTTCTATTGCTTCCTGTAAATAATTTACTGATTCTCATAATTGATAAATCTTTCAGGCCTGTGTACATGGAAGGTCTCTGGAGCTTCTTCTTCGTCTTTGATATAAAGGTATTCGAGTTCCTTTTTCTGTTAACTACTCAGGAGATCTAGCAAACATGATTACAAATTTTGGTCTGTGGGCATTCGATAAAGGCGCCATATGTAATCTTAGGTTCGACAGTCATGAGTAATGATAATTTGAAGGTTTTCCTATGGGAATTACTTTCTGGTTTAAATGAACACTATAATGGCTATTGTATTAATAAAAACGTTTCACTGTTCGGATGTATCTTAGACCGACACTTGGTCATTAAGGCCGTCATTTTAGTTTTCCTTTAAATCTCTGTATTATTCAAATCTTACAGTTATAACCAGTTTTGGAAGGATTATCTATGATTTGAAGGACTGTTTTCTTAAAACAAATTTCTTTCTTTTACTCAGACATTTCGTATTACCTCGATGAGTCTATAGTATTCCTATTTTTCTTTACTGTTGAAAAAGATTTTAGGGTCGAGCTTTATCCAAGTCAAGTGTTAAGATATGGCCTATGGATGCTTACTTATTTATATATATATGTATCGATATGTACATACTTACAAATATACATATTCGTATCTATCCTTTTGGTCACTTTTACTGTGTAGGGTAATTCTATCTTGCTAGTAATAGTTTTCACTTTCACAATCAGGATGCTTATACTGAGGCTTGATAATACATGATGTCATTTCTAATTTGCACTGTTGTAGAGGTTTATTTGTTATTCTAATGCATACAGTTTAGTTCCTGTAATAATACATAGGAATATATGTGTAGATATGTTTGCCCTTGATCCTATTTAATTTTGGATCCATAGATATATAATTAAAAATTCAATCCAAACTCTGTGTATAAATTCTTACAACAAAAATAATGACTTACAAAGTATAAAGACTTACAGAAATACAACAACCCTGATTTGTCCTAACAATACATAAAAAAGAGAACAACTCTAGTATTCAATCAGGCTTTGACTCAACCATAAACGTTTTTCAGCATTAGATTTGTAAGGTATGCTATCAGATTCATACATCATTCATTTGGATAGATTTCATTCAAGAGTATTAAATCCATACCGAATTTAATAGTCACACTACAACTATGACTGAATCATTCAACAGAAATGGGAAATAATACAATTCAAATTCAATAAATACACCACATCAGATATAAGATCATTCACGCAGAGAGGGATAGAAGACATATCAGAACTAGTTAGCAGGAAGGCAAAGGGAACAACCACGTTCCTCCCAACCATAGAGTAGGGCAATGAAAATCACTTTCCCCAATTCACCCCCTAGCCTGACCATGAACCCATGAGGGCGAACTTGGAAACTCTTCCTCAACAATGTCCTTCAATTCCATCCCATTCCTCTTGCCTCACACTCATTCCATAGTGTTCATAACAGTAAGGGAAAAATCATTAGTCTCTTTCTCCCAGCATACTTGATAGCGTCTTGCCTCCTCACATATGCTATTTATCAATCCAAGTCATTTGCCAAGGCGTTTTTCCCTCCCTTGGGAATTTTCACACCTTTCTAAATCCCTGATTTTCAGGGGATGCTAGTGGCCAAATCCCTTATTTTCCACTTGTAATAATCATCCTAGAGGTGGTTCCAACATGTTCCCCACTCATGGAGTCATGGTCAGCTGATTTTAACATGGTTGTTCCATTTTTCCTCCTGCAATCAATATAAAATATTCTGTTTTCATACAAGTGTCATAGTCAACTAGTTAGTTGGGTCAAATCAAATCCCTGCCCAACAGTCATAATAATTAATTACAATTATTAAATTCGAAATTCGAAATTGCCATAAATGGCAAAAATCTTCCAAATTTGAATTTACTATAAACAAAATAATTTCCCAATAAATTTAAATTTCAAAAATATTTTATTTTGGGGGATGTCACACAACATATAGTTGATTAGAGTAGGAGTGTGAATGAATAATCTTAGTATCAGAGTATCTGTTTTCTATTTTCAATAAATAAGTAGAGTTTCTCTTAGTATATCAAGATATGAAAGAATGTAAATATCATATCTTGAAGGTTTGAAAATGATTGGTTTCACATTCCATATGAATCCATAGCCCAATGGATAAGGAAACTGGAACTACTAGGTTCTTGGAGCCTCACAAGGATGCCTCCATCCCCTATGGAGCCAGATGTTAACACATAAAATTGATCATGTAAAGGAGGATTTATGGTTTTCAGAGCCTACATTTAAGCATACCTCCTGGTATTATTTCATACCATCAATTAACATCCTCCTCGGAGTATGCAAGCTATAGTTGACTTGGAGTTGCGAACTAGTTAAGGAAGAGGGTTGTAGGTTGGATAGGTTGTAAGGATCCTGGTGAAAATTCAAAATTACCAGTATCAACCTCATAGCCATCAGGTACTCCATGAGATTTTTTGTCTTGTTTGGAGGTCAAGAAAGGTTTGGCTACTTTATTTTCTTGTGGTGTTATGAACTAGCTTAGGCACTACAAATTTAGACAGGTGCTATGAAATGCACTAAGAAATGTGCTACAAAATGTGCTACTAAAACTCAATTCTAGGACTGTTGAACTGGTATTTTTGACCAATTGACTTCCATGAGGATTTTCGGGTGAACTAAGATGAATTTTACAAATCCCAACGAGTTTATTGTCAAGAAAGGACCCAAGAACAACCTCTTTCATTTTTCACACAAGTGTCACGGATTGGGATATTCGAAGGAATCTTTGAGCCCTATTTTTTAAGTTTTCATGATTTCCTATTTGAGACATGTTTTTACAACACATATTATGGGAAACTTTGAGAACCCGAGAGGGATTTTTCTTGAGAACGAGATTATATACCAAAAAAGTTCTTAGATTTTACACAACTATTATATTTTGAGAATTAAAAGTGGAATTTTGAAGCCTTATTTTCATAATTTCACCTCCTGAAAAGCAGGAAGTCAGTTAAAACATGTCATTTTCTATTTGTAATTGTTTCTATTTTAGGAAAGGGGTTGGAGTTTTAATTGGTGAGATGGAAAGGACCTATATTTCTATATATCCATTGTACAAGAGGAAAGGAGGGTTGGATTCATGATCCAAGAGAGGCTAGAGATGGAGGAGTAGTCTACTTTCACAATTGTAGGCTTGAGGGCCTATTGTAATTATGATTTTATTCCATTAGAGATTCACTTAAATTGTTTATCATACTTTTTGTTCTTTCATTATCATTTCTTCTTGTCATTTTCCTTGAATAGAATTGCAGGTGTTGAAGATCAATGTTTTTTCATGAGAAGGAGATTCATGAGTTGTGAATGAGTTGTAGCGATTGCCTCCTTGCATGATTTTTGTTATAATAATATTTGGGTCATTTTAGCAGAGAGTATGTTGGCTTAATGATTTTTCTTCTATCTGTTATCCTCCTTATACCTTCATCCATCAATTATAACTCCTTTTTTCAGATAGGTAGCTTGAGTACCTTTGATATGCAGAGTGGTGTTGACTCCATGCCCAATGCATGACCACTGATCTAGAGTTAGAATGTTTCCCTCTTTCTTTTTCTTTCTTGTTGATCCACTCTTTAAATTTGATATAATTTTTTTCCAAGTTCAAATGGTTGAACTTTCAAGGAGACAATTCATTGCTATTGATTTTTTTTCCTTTGAAGCATATCGATGTTAATGCAAGAGTCAAGTTTTGTATTATAGATATTGTTACACAACAAAATTACTCGTTGAAATGATGGCTAGTGTCGTCATTATAAATATTGTAAGTGTCGCATATTGGTCGCAAGTGTCACAAGTGTCACAAACATCATACTGCCTATGTCGTCTCTCTAATGACACTGTAAGGACACTAAGACACCTCAAATACTAGTTTTGAAGAAGGAAAATCAATTGACAGAGGAGTACAAACCTTGGGCCACTGAAAAAGCCACTAAAATATCAATTTTTTGGGGGAGCACTCCTACTGATAGGGAATGCTGGTGCTCTATACCCACTTCTAGGGGAGCGTTCCAGTGCTCTGTACCCCTTTCTGAGGGAGTGTTGGCCCATTTTGGGTGAAATTTGGTTTGTTGGAGAGAATCAGGGGACAATCCCCTCAATATTTGAAGGTAGTTGGATTCGAATCTGAGTTCAAGGAATGATCTTAGGGGAGATCCACAACTGAAGGAGAGGAATCCTCAACTTATCCCAAAGATCTCTCAAGCGGTTAGGCCTCTCCAAGCCTATATAAGAAGGCCTCCTCATGGTAGAAGGATAGATGGAGATTGAGAATTACATCAAAATTGAGATCCCATAAGTGAGACATTTTCAAAGCATAATCAGTGTATATTACTTGAGCAAAGGGGTTGGACAAGGAGAGCTGGAAGAGGTTGTTGCACCTCCATGAAAGGATTGTAAGCACCTTTTACTTGTTATCATTAATAATCAATGCTTGTCTTGTTTCTTTCAAATTTATGTTCATTCCACATGAATTTGTCTTCAGTAGATAGATCTACGTTTGAGATAATCTCAATAGAATATGAAGTTATTTGTACCTTTGTTTGTTTTACAGGACCTGTCAAGGAGCTCAGGATTGGAGCTCAGCTTGGATCTTACGAGGAAAAACATAGTTAAACAAGGTACATATCCCTCTTCTTCCTTTTCACATATTAGCTTAATCAGATCCAAAAATAATGTCAGTGTCCATGTTAAGCACTTTTCTATCTTGGCCTTAGGAGTCTAGAGACCAAGAGGGAATCTGCTTGTCCGCAGGAGGATTCACCTGTAACAGAAATTGGTGACTCCACTATGGAGGAGCTCTGATTTTTGTCTCCTTACCTAGATCTTGTTTTGGCCCTTTTCCCACTCATTTGAATTTCTCCATACTGTCATACTATCTCTTTTATTCTTAGATCTGATTGATTGGATCTTGATTTCATCTTGTGCAATTTGATTCACTGAGCTTGCTTGATTTTTTGCATTTATAGGCATTTTTCTGAACTTTTGAAGCAGAGCGCTCTCTTTCCCTTGCTATCAGAGCATTAACACTCCCTAGTTGTCTTACACAGAGTGTTGGAATTCTTTGGTGCCCCTTACACCAGAGCGCTACCCCCTTTTCTGTGAAAAATCCTCTAAGTTTTCAATTTTTGGGTTCAGTTTTTATTTTTTGCACTTGCTCAGAGTCTCATACTCTCAGTTCATCTTGGTATTGGCCTTCAACACCCTGTTTTCTAAGGATTGATCCTCTTTTGTTTGGAAATTTGACATTTTCTTTCCTTTCCTTGAAGTTGCTCTTTGTCTTTGCTGACCTAGAGTTAACTTGTTGTTTTCTTCTCGTTTATCTGACTGAGTGAAAGATTTTGTGGGGAAATACAAAGGTCTATGAACCTTTCCATTTGATCTTTGAGGTCCGTTTTCCAGCATTTCTCTTTTGTTTGAGGTTTTTGGTTCTTGTTTGCAAATTTGGTTATCTTTGTCCTTCTTGTTTATTCACAACGAGAGTGTATTTTTGTTTGTGTGAGGTTTTCTTCTGATTGTTTAATCCTGAAGTCTGATTGACGTTAGAAGTTTTACATCTAATTATCATTCACATGTAAGCAAAAGGACATATTTTAGTGATTGATTTGGATTTTAGAAGGCATTTCTGAAATTTTTTAGCATTACATTGGATTTGATTGAAAAACAATTGTATGAGGATGTTGCATCTTAGTGTTTGATAATGAAAAGAACTTTCTCTCTTTCCCTTAAATAGGCATTCATCGAAAGACAAGACTGCTTATCATTTTATTATGCATTTTTGGGGAATTGAGTCATAATACCATCAGTTTCATTTCCATACACCCTTTGAGTAAAGAACAACGGTAAAATTATCGCTAATTAAAATTTATCTAAAACATTTTTGTTTTTAGGATCTTCCACCAACATTAGACTAGGATTAACACTTTGGATTAGGCTGTGAGTACAACTCTCCAGAGTTTTTCAAAAACAAACATTAGCATCTTGCGATAGGGAGAGAAAATCCAATTGTCATATAGGATTTCTGGGATCCCCCTCTCACACAAGGGTTACACACGAGGTCACATTCAGGAGAATTAAGGGGATTGTCCCTCCATGGTTCAACTGTGTGTAGTGGTCGGGTCGTATATTGGGGGTCACTTGAGGGTATACCCATGTTTATGTGTGGGATCCTCTCGAGTTGATTCAGACTTGTTATCCTGCCCATACGTTCGGATTGTACTATCGACTATACCTGTCCAGGGGATGACTGCAAGTTGGTGTCTTTAGTTTCCATAATCTTTAGGTACTTACACGAGGTGACGATGAAGGGAAGTCTCACTGTACCTTGAATAGACATTCGTCAAACTCACTCAGGCTCCTTGCAGGGTAAATCCACAATTACTGCGTGGAAGCTTGCACCAAGGTGAAAGTCCGTTAAGTAGGTCACCATTGTAACTGTTCCACCATATCCTAGCCCCTTCTTGACTTGATCACACGACATTGGATTTCATCACCAACTAGTACGATCATCGAAAGAGGTTTTGTTTACTTGGTTTTGATTCCTAGATTTTATTAGTGTATGCTGTTTCTTTTCATTAGTTGGCCCTAGTTTGTCAGCATGTACTGTTATTCTCCAAAATTGAGCCTGCAGATGATAAAGGTCTTCATCGATCACGTAGGATGCAAGGGATTCCTTCGGAAGGCTACCAACCCTTACCTCCTAACCCTCTAGAAGATAACTGCCATGGAGAGGCAGAAATTCAATATGATGTTGGGAATGTTGTTGCTCCTCCATTAGACAATCCAAAAGGTGCTTTGGTTACGGTTGAGAATCCCACTCCTCACACTACATATGTGTCGACAACATCTCTTGAACCATTTTTTCTTCGTTTAGATTCCCTTGGGAACATCATAGACGAAGAGGTCCCACAGTTACCTGAGAGAGCTTTTACCAAAACATATATGGTATCCACAAAACCAATATTTGATGATGAGTATAGGACTCCTATTCGACCTACCACTACAGTAGATACAAATCCCACACCTGCTTGTTCTTTATGGAGGACTTTATCAGGACGCGACCTCTATGAGAATTTTGAATCCATTTGAAAACCATTTCATCCTCATGACCCTCCTGTTGAAACGAGACCATATAGTCAAACTATGAATCACCCCATCGATCAGGTCATTAACCCCACTATTATATCATCACAAATCCATCCTAATGCTGGACTCATCACCTCTACTCATTCCCAAGGCACTTCGATCCCTACCCCCACGTTTACAAACTTTCACTCTACATCTCCACATGTTTTGCACGATCTTGCTGGGACATATTTTCACCAGAGAATGCAGACCCTTGCCATCCAAATAGAACCAATTGGAGGGAAGCCACCATCTAGCGAACCTATCCCTCTTGGAAGACCACCATTTTATGATGAAACTACCCCTCCTGGGGAACAACCCCCTTTTCATGTTCCTCCAGGAGGGAAACCTCCCTTTTCCAGCCATACCCCGGTTGTTAATCCACCAATGGCAAGGGGGAAACCTTCATTTGCTGGAAACCCTTCACAATCCTGGGGAGTATCTTCGGGAGGCACATTTACCCAACCCCATGTTGGGGGGCACTCATATCATAACCCACAAGGAGGAGTATCAAATATTGTTCCTTCTATACCATCTTATGGACAACCTTATCTGGGCGGCATCCCAAACACCACTTGGAGTCCTCAAGGACAACAACCTTATCCTTCCCAAGGGTCTAATGTTTATCCTCCCCCTAATGTGTATCCACCTCCAGGATCTACTTCTTACCCTCCTCAAGGACAACATGTTTATCCTCCTTATGGGCAATTAAATCACCTAGCTTATAATGCTCAAAACCCATCAGGTTATGCAAATGTTTCTTAGACGTCCTCGAATCCTGTTTATCCTGGTTAACAACAACCATATGTAGGAGGACCTACTGGTTGCAATTATCCACCTAACCCAGTTTATGGTCCTACTGGTGTTCCTATGCCACACCAGTATCATCCACAAATTAACCGACAATTACCTTTCCTTGTGACTACGGATCTCCCAGACTTGTCTCGGTTAACCAATGATCCTATTTTTCATTCCCCAGTTTGGCCAGTTATTCCAGCTAAACTTCCTTCTGATATTCCTAAATTTGACGGAAAATTTGGAGATGATCCAAATAATCATGTGATGACTTTAAATTTGTGGTGTTCATCAAACTACCTCATGGATGATTCTATATGTTTGCATCTTTTCCAGTGAACACTTACGGGCTCTGCAACAAAGTGGTATATTGAACTACCACATACTTCTTTTCATGATTTCAATTCCCTTTCCATGTCTTTCCTCATGCACTTTCAACTACCTATTCAATACAAGACGAGTACTGAACTCTTGACCTCCATTATTCAAACTGACTCTATTCATATCTCTTACCATATTCATGAGTGGAGATGATGATGAAGGATGATCAAAGCAATCATTCCTGACATATTATCGATGGAGTGGTTTACTAAATCACTTTTACCCCCGATCGCTCATGATGTCGCTATGGGTGGCACAGTCACCGAGGAAGAAACCACTGCTTAGGGTCAGTACTTAGATTTGGTTTATTCACAATCTGGTACTTTGTATGAATTTCTTCTGAATGTTACTCAAGATAATACCGATCCATCCAAGTTGTCACCCTCATCCCATGTCGACGATGTTATTGGTTCTGCCAAAACTCAATCTAATTCCCAGTCGACCACACTCTCCTCTACCTCCCCCAAAACTCAAATATCTAAGGTGAATGCAATTCAATCTGCCCCTTCACAACAATCTAGAGGTAAGAAGAAGGAAAAAAATAAATCAAAAAATACTAATAAAAATGAAGAACCAAAAAATCAATCTCAAACACTTGCTACCAGAAAGAAACCACAACGGAAACTGAAATTCCCGTGTATCATTTGTGGTGACGATCACTACACTTGAGACTGTCCAAATCGTGATGAAGTGGCCAAATTATTTCTAGGGAAACTCACAACCCGTTGTGCTTACTCAGCCTTTTCCAGAGCAACAATCCATGTTTTCTCAAACCCCCTCTCCTCAGGGTAGTTCTAGCCATCCTCATGATGAGGCCTTAACAAGTGCCCATATTTATATGTTTAATGGGGTTAATTTAACTACTCTCTCTAAGACATATGACACACTGGTTAAACCCGACAAAGGAAAAATCACTAACGGTACCGATACTTTACCGAATCCATCACCATCCTCCGTTAGTCCTCCATTAGTTAATCCTCCATCTGGACCACTTCAGATTGAGAAACCTACATTTGAATCTATCTTATGCCCTCCTAAGTGCACTATCCGTAAATCTACCTTTAATCCTAGTTCGTGTGTTGCCCAAAACTACAACATTGTTGAAGATTTGGCTCAAGCACCCTGTGTTATGTCTGCATTAGAAGTTCTACAACACTTCCCTAGTCAACATAGAATGATCTTGGATGCTATTGGTGCTATTGATCCTAAGTCGTCCAACCAGAGCATGTTTAACCTGGAAAATTATACATCTAGACTCTCCCACCAACTTGCTTTCCAAATTGATGTTGTTATTCACAATCAACAAATTCACCAAACCATCTTGGACGAGGGAGCCTCTACTTGTGTCATGTCTTTAGCATGTTGGAAAAGTTTAAAATCACCCTCACTTAACAAATCCTCAATGATGTTACGCGCATTCGATGGGCGAGGTTTTCATCCCCATGGGATTTTACAGTCCCTGCCCGTCCAGTTGGGTAGAAAAACCATCATTGTTGATGTTGAGGTGGTTGATGCTCCCCTCGATTACAAGTTATTACTTGCAAGAAGTTGGTTTTATGCTATGACTATCATTGCCTTGTCGGTGTTTCGATGTGTACAATTCCCTAATCAGGGAAAAATTTTCACTGTCGATCAGTTAGATTTCTGTACACCCGACGGTCACACTCCCACTACCAAAAATATTCCATTCTTGGGAGATCACAAGATCACATATGAAAGTGTTGGTGTTGTCTTGTTGAAATATTCTAACCTTATGGGTACCTTCCCTACACCACTTCCACCGACTACACATCATATTTCCACCATCGATATGATTTCAACCATGACTTATCAATCTTTGGAATCACCTGACCCTTGGATTGTACCTAGTCCCTTGGAATTAGATGCGCTAGGTGAAACCATGCCACTTAGTCCAGTTGAAACATCATACGTTGTTGTCCAATCCTCTTCTCCCTTTTCAGATGACCAACATTTATTGGCACCCGACGGTTACTCGATGCCATCATGGTTAAATTCCTTGTCATCTACGATCGACTACATTTCCCCAATTTTTCCTTCTGATGAATCTATTAAGGAAATGTTGAGCATTGACAAGCTACCTTGGGATGATAACTGTCATCAATCCTCTTTTCTTCCCCCTCGTGAAAAAATTTAGGGAGATATACGCTCTATATTCCCTCCTGATGTTGATTTTTCGTTGTCTCCCATGCCTTCAACTTCCGATGATTTAGATCCAGTAGTTGACATGGTGATCTCTTCGATAGGGCTATTGGAGCCTGATATCCTTACCCCTATCACGACCCTCGACATGTGTTCCTTCCATAGTTATTTTCTTCCATCCAGTAAATATCTCTTGGAATCCATGACCGAGTTTTGTCCCTTGACATGGAATCCTTCCAGAGTGTTATTCTCTTGGAAGCCATGATCAAGGAGAGTCTGAGAGCACAGTTTCTCTTATCTGTAGCAAGATTGTTAAAAAATGAAATAAAGGTCATGAGCATAGTTTCTCTTCTCTGTAGCAAGCTCGTTTAAAAATGAAACAGACGCTTTGAGAATAGTTTTCTCTCTGTGGTAAGCTCGTTAAAAAATGAAACATAAATATGGGGATTGAACCCAGAGCCTTGAGCATAGTTCTTTTTCTGTGTCAAGATCATTAAAAAATGAAACAATCACCTCTCTTGAACCTTCTTTTCATCCACTCTTATCCATTTTCTTCGTCTAGTAGAAAAATTGGTGACAACCTCAACATCAGTGAATGAATTGAAGCTTGGAGGGCATGTCTCCAACCTTTAATGATCATTCTGGAGTTAAGCCACTAGCTATACCGAGCTTAATCTTTGTTTTTTCTCATTCTTGAAAAAACATGAGAATGTAACCGAGTAGACTTTTATCACTTTTTTAGACTCGTAAAGGTTATACGAAAAAGGAACCCCCTGGAGTCTTCTTTAAACTCTTTTCAGACTCTCTAAATGTGAAAAGATTGTCGAGTGATCTTGCTTCCTTTCCCACTCATTAAAAGGTTTGAAAGGGCATCCTTCGAGTGAGAATTTATCTCTTTTTCAGCCTCGCATGACTAACATTACGAAAAAGGACAACATTGGAGTCGTCTTTAAGTCATTTTCAGACACTCTAAATATGAAAAACCACCGAGTTTCCTTCTCTGGACTCGTTAAACAATCATACATTGAAGGGCCCATATGGGACCGAACCCTTACTTCTTCCAATTTGCTAAACAAAGGAAGAGGGACTTACTGAAGGTGAGTCATATCAGGCATGTGTTACCCTCCTAAAGCTCGTTAAATTAAAAATAGGTACTCATCTATCTAGATGGGGGGAAAAAGTGAAAGAAGAAAGACAAGTTGTTTTTGAGAACACTACTAGTAACTCTTACGGTCGCCCTTGAACACGACACTTTGTCTTTGCATGCATTTTAATCCGTTGAACCTCTGCACTGAGATAATCCTTTGAGTTTATTTTACTCCTTTGAGTTACCTGACAAAAGTCACAGCATCCATTTCATTATCAAGTTTTGGTCCATGTCACATTTCTGTTGATGTGCCTCAGTGCTCAAGGGAAGTATCTGCCTAGAGAGTCATCCATCACAAATATCTTGTTTCAATACCCATGTCAGTCCATGTTCATTTTATCTACCAATTACATCTCTATGTCAGTTTCATGTCGTTGATGGGGGATACATCAAGGCCCTCCTTCGACGATTCTATCCCTGTTGACTTCAACACATTATCCAAGAACTAGACTTAGAAACTAGTTAGTACCTTGGGACCTACATGCCTCAATGGCAGGCCTCCTCGTGTTCGACAATGGGTTTACATCATTGACCCTTGATCAGGTGATTCCATGGATGTTTGACTTTATCTCATCTGTTCACATTCATTGAAATTTAATAGAGTACCTTGGTAATCATTGACATCAATGGTGATCTCCCTCATGCTTGTAAATGGTTTACCTCATTGACCGATAATCAAGTGGTTTATGCCATGTTCGACATCAGGACATATATTCACATGGTTAGATTCATACTACATAGGGATCGGTAAGAAGACCCTAGGTTAATTTATCCCTCTTATATATACTTTGCCTAGGTTGTGAAGGAGTTCTTTTGAACAATGACACATATAATGTTACATAGATACACTTTGTATTGGTTGTGGCTATGTCTTGTCATCTCGTAGATCCACTATTTCTTCTTCATGGATATGATCAGCTCAAGTCATAGGAGTATAGATCCACATTGTATCTTCAGTGGCTATACCATTTTGTCAATATAATTATGGATCTGCAGTGTATTTTATGGTGACCATACCTAATTTTTTTTTATCACTCAAGCATAGTTATGCCTACCTTGGGTTTGAAAAATGTCATAATATTTGTTTGATGGTTGTGTGCATCTTTTTCCAGCCTCTCTACATCCATATACTTGCTCAAAAAATTCTACAGAGTACTTCAGTCATCACATCTTCTAACTTCGCACTTTGGGGGGAAATCTGTTACACATCAAAATTACTCACTTCAATAGTGTCGCAAGTGTCGTCATTACAAGTGTTGTAAGTGTCGCATATTGTCTGTGAGTGTCTCATCTTGACCACAAGTGTCACAAGTTTCACAAACATCATACTTACATATTTCCTATGTCGTGCCTCTAATGACATCATAAGGATACTTAAGACACCTCAAAGACTAGTTTTGAAAAAGAGAAATCATTTGACAAGGAGTACAATCCTTTTTCCACGGAAAAAACCACTCAAAAAATGGATTTTGGAGGGAAGAGCTCCCCTACCCACTGTCAGGGAGTGTCAGTGCTCACTGGGTCTCTTTGGGGAAGTTCTCAAACACTCTGTGTACCCTTTTGGGGGAGCGCTACCTTTTTTGAACGGATTTTTTGTTTATTGAGCTAAAACAAGGAAGAATCCCCTCAATTTCTGAAGGTGGTTGGATTCAAAAACAAGGTGAAGGAACGATCTTGGGGAAGATCCTCAACTGAAGGAGAAGAATCCTTAACTTATCCTAAATATCTCTCAAGTGGTTGGGCCTCTCCAAGGTTATATAAGGAGGCCTCCTTATGGTAAAAGAAGGAGAGACTAGAGATTGATACCAAACTTATGATCCTATAAGTGGTATTAACAAAAAAAATTGGAGATTGAGAATTACATCAAACTTATGATCCCATAAGGGAGATTTCATCAAAGCAATCCATGTATATTACTTGAGAAAATGGGTTGGACAAGGAGAACTGGAAGAAGTTGTTGCACCTTCATTAACGGATTGTAAGTCCTTTTATTTGTTCTCATTAATAATCAATGCTTGGCCTATTTCTTTCAAACTTATGTTTGTTCCATATCAGTTTGTCTTCAGTAGATAGATCTATATTTGAGATAATATCAATATAATATGAAGTCTATTGTATCTTTGTTTGTTCTACAGGACCTGTTAGGGAGCTCAGGATCAAAGCTTAACCTAAACTTTGTAAGGAAAAACGTCGTTAATAAGGTACATATCTTTCTTCTTCTCCTTCGTATATTATCTTTATTATATCTAAAAGGATGGCAGTGTCCATGTTAAGAACTTTTCTGTCTGGGCCTTAGGACTCTAGAGACCAAGAGGGAATCCACTTGTTTGCAAGAGGATTCACCTGTAATAGATATTCATGTGTTGATGTGTATCAATGTGTTATTTTCTTTTTGTGTTTATTGTGACCTTATATTAGTTTCCATATTGTATTAATTCTTCCAGTGTTTGGTCAAAATATATCTGTTGGAATTCACCCTTATTAGGTGCTCCAAGGACATAGGGTCATGCACTCTACCATTCTTATAAAGATTCACTGGAATTCATTCTTATTAGATTCTCTAGTGAGGTGGACTGTTTTTCCCCTTTATACCACGATCTGATATTTTCCCTAAACCGAAAAGCATCAACAATATTCCCTTTGCACATTTCAACCCTATTACCAAGACATTTACATTTCTTGACAGTTTCAATCCTTTGACTCCATTCCCAATGAACTACAGTCTTCATAACTTACCAAACCCTTTCAAAGAAGAAACATTCTAAAAACCTTTATTATACCCACATAAGATCTATTCATTGCCTAATAAATACAACCAACCTTTGAAATGAGATTGGAGGGTTGAGATTGTAAGAGAGATCCCTCTCTGGGTTTGGAAGGGCTAGCTTCCATCCTGAAAATAGGTTGAACAAGTTACCTTGTTACCCTTCTAAATCATTCATATAAGGATTTACTAGGTTTTAACACCATTCCTGCTTATACTTACCACTTTCCACTCTTCTCTCCCTTCCGTCTCCTCATCTTTTGGGTTTTTGGGTTCATTGACCCAATAAGGGATTGTAGCTCATTTCATGGGAAGAAGGGAATAAAAAACTAGAGGTGTTGTAGCTGGAAAAAGATAAAATCCAATCATTATCCTTCCATATGTTCTCTCCATGGTCCCGAGAGAAATAAAATGATACTCCATAAAATTCAAGGACCTTCTAAGAACATAACTAATGAATGTCTCATTTTTTGAGGGAATTCACTTGTTGTTTCTTTTACTTTCCATTTTCTATGCCACTCAATGTGTTCCTAGCTTCAAGTGGCATTGCGACACTCTTTACTTTCCCTTGCATATAGTGCTAAATGTTCAGACATTAATAATTTAAATGGCAAGGGCTTGGAAAAAGGTTTCATTGCAAATGAAGGTGCGGCACACTCTTTACAAAGGCACCAATAAATGAGGTAATATTAACCCTTATATGTCAAGAAACCCATACGTAGAAGTCTTTCCAAAAAAATTTAACATCCCTCTGTTACGCCTGAGAAAAGTCGAAGCACAAAAGGTAATTTTTTTTTTTTTGCATGAAGAAATTAACATCAAAACATGATCATGACATCAAATATTCACAACATCATAATTAAAGAAGTACATGTTACTCATCAAGAAAATCACTAACGAAGAAATCAACGTGTCAATGAAGGATAGCGACACATAAACATAAATAACATAGCATATTAGCACATCATAAAAGCTTGAAGAAAATTACAACAACATTCAATCAGACACAGATTTTAAAATGACTACCCTCCCAACCTAAATTGCAAGGTTAGGACCTCTAGGACACATAAGCAATGCTCAAGCCCAGATTCCAATTGATTTAAACCATTTAAGGTCTCAGGGTTGGCAACTGTTCTAAGGAACAAGGAGGTTTCTACATCCCACTAACACAATCAAGTCCAAACTAACTATGCTAAATCAACAACATCAACGATAATAAATTTCATCAATCCATTAATCCTAATAAACAATTGAACATGGCGTGTGAGTAATCATTTGCATAACATATCATATACCACATTGAATCTAAGGCGTAAGATCAATTATCAGTTATATTCGTTGCACAATCCCAATCACAATATGCAATCATCTATCATAATAAATTTTCAATTTGCGCAAGAAGACAAATATCTAAAACATCATTCATGACATTAAATTCCATTCGTGTGATAATTCCAACATCTAAACATCATACATTACATTATATTTCAATGCGCGCAAGGAGTCTAATTCCTCAATTAGTCATACATCACATTATTCAATTGTGTGCGAACATTCTATTCAATTAATCCATCATTTACACATCAAGAATTAAAAATGCATGAGATATAGACTTTACTTCACAAGGAGCAAGAGAATATAATTAATAAAACAACCATACTTCAACAATATTTAAAGGAGAAATAGTAACCAAATTCTAATTCAATCATGCATCATCAATATTCAATGGCGCAATAGTATTCTAGTTATTAATCCATCATACATTAACAAATTTAATGGCACAATTAATAATTGTTAAATCAACATACATTATACTATAATTTATTTTGCGCCAAATATCTAATGTTTGCAACAATCATTCCTTACATTATAATTTAATATATGCAAGAGGTCTATTACCTAGATCAATCTTTCATTAAATTAGCATTTATTGCGCAAAAGTCTAATGTCTAATGCCTTCATTCATCACTAGTGTTATTCCATCCATTGATTCAAGATAAAGGAGTTGGTTCCATACGTAATGGAAGTAAATTATGTGCTTAATATCGGAAGGTTCAAGGCTAAAACCGTAGACCGAAGTTCGTGTATTCCAATGACTTTAGGAGTCTTACTTCAATTAAATGTGTACTTACATAAAACATTGAAAATCTAAAATGAACTAATATATTTATAATACAAGGTGAATATGTACTTACATAACAATGCATACTCTGATAATTAGGGTAAGGCTAAGGTTACTAGTGTAACATTTATATATAGTAAGGTAGGTTTCTTGAAGAGAACAAGGTGTCATATAAACTAGGTTGGGTGAGAGTCTCTTTATGGGTAATTGGTTATCTTGTAGTCATATTAATCAACATAATTACAATAACAATTTGTAAAAGAAAAACTCCAAGCAAAGAACTAGTAGTACATCTGAAAGAGTTTTCAACCTTGTGAGAAGGAATAGAAGGTAGGCATTTAAAATTTTATTACAAGTGTCGAGGTATTACTCTTCACGCAGAGGTGAGAGGATACCCAAAATGTTGGGAAGATAATTCAAATGTTGAGAAGACAAAAAAGATTAAATTGCATGGTAAGGGATGCTTGAATTTGTTGGGTAAGTTATGCATGAAATTCTAGAGGAAATAAAAACATTTTAAAATATGGAAGAGGCTCCCAAAGTCTCTAGTTGTAAGCATGAAATTGAAGAGGAAATAAAAAAAAAAAAAAATGTGGAAGAGGCTCCCAAATTCCCTGGGTGTAAGCACAAATTTCAGAGAAAATAAAAACGTTTTAGAATCTAGAAGAGTGTCCAAAAGTCATTGGGTGTTAGCATGAAATTTCAAAGGAAAGAAAAATGTTTTAAAATTTGGAAGAGGCTCCCAAATTGATTGGGTGTAAGCATGAAGTTGCAGAGAAAGATGAAGGTTTTCAATGGGTAGAGAGAGAGGGGTGAAAAAAGTACCCTGGGTCTCCAACTCGCAAAGCAAAATCCCACAATTATAAAAAATAACAATGCAGAGTTAAAGCCAATGCAGAGGAAGATTATGCCAAAACAAATGTTTTGAATGAAAGAAAAACACAGAGATTTTATGCCCAAAACATTGTTGTGAAAAAAGAAAATCACAGAGAGAGATTATGTCCAAAATTATTGTGAATGAAGGAAAAGCGCATAGAGGGAGAAATGCCAAGAGGCTTTCCAACACAAGATCTGGAATTGACCCATCACAGGGTTGGGAGAAATCGATTTTGGGAGCAGAGATAAAATTTAATGGGTGAAGGTGCCATAAAAATGCAGATGTAATAAAGAATTTAGAGTGTGGGTTTCACCAAAGAGGAAATGAGTTAGATAAGAAAGGATCAATACATTAAATTTCAAAGAAAGGGTTTTTCCAGGAAGAAAACGAAAAAATAATGCAATGATGAAAGCATAATGATGGGAAAATTTCTCATGGAGAAACAAATAAAAATACAAAATACCACAATGCCATGCTTAATTAAATATCAATAAAAATATAAAACCTTGAATAAAATTTCCTAGAAATGCGTATGAAACAGAATTAAACTACATTTTAGATTGAAACTTAATGAGAACAATCTCAGTTTAGGATTACCATAACCGGAGATGAAGAATCCAAAATTTTTATTTTCTGCTTGCGCTCCCTCCCGTCTCCCACTTGCTAAGTTTAAGAACTGACCGATACCTCCCAACCAACGCTAGGGGTACTCTTCTTCCCCCTTAGCCTCCTAAGCCACAAAGGGGCCATGCACAAAAAACCAGAGAAAAATCTAGCTCCCAACTCACATCGCAAGTTCGAGCTACCACTTTATTTTTCGAGCTAGGTATCCCAGCTCCCACAAGAAAAATCAGTCAAATAAATTATGGTAGCATAACTTTACACATACAAGTCATGATCCTCTTTTCCTCTTTCCCAATTGATTTATAGATTTTTCTTCAAGACACCATCCTTTTTCACATTTAATTCACTTTTTAATTAATACATTTTAGAATCCCCCCCCTCCCCCCCACATACACTTGTCACCCTCTCAATAGTTGTATATTCCTCTCTATTCTTACACATTCTTTTTATATTTATTTACCTTCTTATCTTAATTTCCAATTTAGTATTTCTTGCACGTAATCATATAATTAAATCTTTAGATAAAATGTTTCTCTTTTAATTCTTAACTTGATTTTTTTTTCTTCATCCCCCATCATTCATTACATTTATGATTTAATTTTCTTAGTCTTCTTAACCACTTAAACTTAGGCTCAAATTTTTAAACTAGGCTTAAATATGTTAATGGGATTTCATAATTATTAAAAATTACTCATTTAATATTTATTTTAAGTCTGACAATGTCAAAACAAATCTATTTTTCTAGGCACCTAGGTTCATTGAATCACCTTTATTAAAATCGCAACGTTCCCTTCAAGACGCACTCCATGACACAATGGTTCCACTCACCTTTATTCATGTTTTATTTATGCGAAGTGCCCTTCAAGAAACACTACGTTCTCCAAGGGTGCCACTTGCCTTTGATTGATTTTGGTAGTTGTCCAACCCTTAGAGTCAATACTACATCAGGATACCTTGTGAGAGACTAATGACATCTAAGGAATAAGGACCATGCCTTATTGTGTGCCCCTTATAATCTTCATGAGAAACTCTCTTAGTTTTCCCTCACGACATGGTGGATGTCTCAAACTAGGTAATCGTTAACCTACAATTCGAGCCACAACGGGAGTTCTAGTAGGCTATGGCAGGGATGTTGCCACACCTCTGCCTTAATATCTGGTTGTTGTGCATGCCCCCCTTAATCCTTATGTGAGTCTTATTAGAAAACAATCATCAACCTGCATCCATCAACGAAACACTATCAATGATCCATAAACAACATCATACTATACACGATCATATGTCACATATACATAAATAGAAATACCCAAACCATATACAGTCCACTCCCTTATGCGATCCTGAGTCCAAGGAGGTACATTGATTCCATCAACATCCTCAATCTTTCAAGTGTCCTGGACACTCAAGAGAAACCCGGAAATACCACCTGTCTATACATAGATATCAAATAACATAACATCATAATCCAACAACATCATCATCTAAATCCATAAATGAAACAGACAACCATATACAAAACTGTATCAATTCAATGAAAGTGTCCTAAAAGAATAAGTCAAATCATGTGCGCGCAAGAGCAGGATGTTACATACAACCTCTCTTGTTTTAAACTTCATCCCAAAGTTTCATAGTATATATATGTGTAGTAAATAAAGTATCTAACAATATCTAAATGTCTAACTATCAAACAAAAATGGAAACTACTGGCACATATCATATGCATCCTCTTAGGTAGCTGAGTGTAGACTAAAATTTTCCCACTAGACCTTGACTTGATTGACTAATCGACACCTTAGATGTTGAATGCAATGGTCCAGGATGTAGATTGGATCCTCCATGAACACACCCTCATCCAACACCTGGAAAGAACTCATGTAAATCACATGTGTAGGATCACTAACATAATGTCTCAAAACAGATACATGAAAAACATCATGCATACACCTCAAAAAATTAGGCAACGCTAGTTGATAGGCCATGGGCCCTTTCTTTCCCACAACTTTGAATTGTCCCAAAAAACTAGGAATTTTTTTATCACCCTTCCCAAACTTGATCAAACTCTTGTGGAGTTTTACCTAGAAGAAGACTCGATCAACAAATTCATAACTACGGTCAATGTGATGTGCATCGACATAACCCCTCTGTCGATCCTCCACTTCTTTGATCCTTTGTCTTATCATTTTCTTTTTTTATTTGATTTCTTCGATCAATTCTGATCCTACCAAGGCTCTATCCTCAAGTTGATCCCATCTCAAAGGCGTCCAACACAATCTCCCATAAAGGAACTCAAATGGAGCCATCTTAATGGTTCTTTGATAGTTGTTGTTGTATGAAAACTCTACCAGTGGAAATAACTCCTCCCAATGATTTTGTTTGTCCATCACGTACATACAAAGCATATGTTTGAAGATTTGGTTCATTCTTTCCATCTTTCCATCTGTCTCTGGATGATATACGATACTAAACTTAAGTTGGGTTCCCAAGCACCCTTGGAAACTAGTCCAAAATCGTCCTGTAAACATCGATCCTCGATTAGATATGATCATCTTAGGAATGCCATGCAATCTCACAATGTTGCTCATAAACAATATAGCTATGTCTAGTGCCTAATACATCATATGCATAGGGATAAAATGTCCACTCTTCATCAGAGTGTCAACTACCACAAAAATCGAGTCGTGCCTCCTTACCATCATCGACAATCCCATAATAAATTCCATTGAAATGACCTCCCATTTCGACTCTAGAATAGTTTGAGGATGTAGCAATCCTTCCAGATGTCTATGTTCATCCTTCACTCACTGACATTCTGGACATATCGCCATGTAGTTGACGATGTTTACCTTCATTCATTTCCAGAAGAATAAGGGTTTAAGGTCTGCCCTCATCTTCGTGACTACTGTATGAGCCATGCACACTGCTCTATGAGCTTCGTTTAATATCAAACTTCTCAACTCATCATTAGGATATACACAAATATGGTTATTATATCTCATTAATCAATCATTTTCCATTGTAAAGCCTTCAAATTTTGGTACCAACATGGTGTCTCATTCGATATTTTCCTTAACCTCTTTATACCACTCATCATCCCACTGTATAGTTAGAATATTTTCACTAATATTCGTCTGAAGAGGTATCACCAAAAATATGTGTGGTCTCTAACTCAACGCATATGCCACTCTATTCACTATTCCTTTTATGTAGGTAATCTCAAAATAGAACTCGCTAAGAAGTTCCAATCAATGCCTTTTCCGCACGTTCAAGTCACTTTGCGAAAAAATGTGTTGCAAACCACATTGGTCTGTTTTTAGTTCAAATTTTTGTCCAATTAGGTAGTGTGTCCATGCTCTTAGGTCATACAAAATGGAGGCATACACAATGGAAAATAAGTCCAAAATTTGAGTCACATAGTTCTCCTCATGCTTTCTTAACTTCCTAGAGATGTAAGCAATCACTCAACCTTCTTGCATCAAGACTCCCCCTAAGACTTCCTTGGATGGGTATTTTCATACCAAGAAGTCCTCATCCATGTCAGAGACTTTTAGTATCTATTTTTTCATCAAAAACTCCTGGAGCCTTTGAAATGCTTCCATGCATTTCTCGGTCCATACAAACATTTTGTTTTTCTTTTTCATTTTTGTAATCGGATTTTCTATCTTTGAAAAACCTTCAATGAACCGTCGATAATATCCCACTAAACCCATGAATATATGTACTTCGGGTACATTCGTTGGCACAAGACATTCCATAATAGCCTCTACCTTCACTCGGTCCACAACGATACCTTTGTTGGAGATAACATGCCCTAAATAATGAATCCTCGATTGATAAAAAGAGCATTTCGACAGTTTCCTGTATAACTCGTTCTCTCATAAGAAATGTCGTACTAAGAGAAAATGTTCATCACGTTCTTCCATCATCCAAAAATATATCAAAATGTCATCAATGAATACTTGAACAAACTTTTCCAAGTATTCACGTAACACCCCATTCATCAAGCTCATTAATACCCCTGGGGAATTTGTCAGTATAAATGGTAAAATGGAAAAATCATAATGTTCAAACCTCATCTTGAATGTGGTCTTAGGAATGTCTTCATCCTTGATCCATAACTGGTGATATCCTGATCTCAAGTCAATCTTTGAAAACATCATCGCACCCTTCATTTTATCAAACAAATCGTCTATTCTTGGCAACAAATTCTGGTTCTTGATCATTTCTGATGCAGGAGCATCCACATCTTGATCAAGCGAGCTAGCGCGTGGAGGCAAAGGAACAGTTGGAAGACGCTAGCATTCAAATTTTGAAACCTTGTAATATTTGACTGTGCCAAACATTAATGTATTGATGTGATGAAGCGCACTTGTACATTGTAACGGACCTTGAGCAGATAATCTCTCGTCCTTAGGTAGCTGAGACATTTATTTAGATTAAATGAAAGTAGATAAGTTAATTAAGTCTAGATTAGACAGTTTTGCTTTCGAGAGGGAAAACGGAATATAGGCACCCTCCTTTGTACATTGTATCATCATCATTCATTCATACAGGAGAAAGAAGAGAGAAGAACAAAGAACTGTGAAGAATCCCCATGTACAGATATTGAATTAATAGGAAAGCTTTGATTCAATTTCATGGCTGTGATTATTCTTTGTGTGTTGTTGATATTATGCCTTTGCATATTTTCTTCTTGTTATGCACTTCTTTCATATGTTGTTTATGTGATTTTATGGAAGAATTGAATTCTGAATGCCTGAGTGAATGAGTTTCAATTGTTTCTCTGTTTGAGCCTGGAGATTCCTGCATAGAGTGCAGTTGGATTCCTCCGCATAAAGTGCGTTGAGGAGGCTCTACAGTTAAACTCTCATCCTCGTCCAACCCGGAGCTGAGTTGGATTATTCGAGCCATGCAGCTGGAGTGCAGGTCGGATTGAAATCTCAGTAGCAAGTCTGAGAAAGGAAAGGCCGGGTTTGTTGTAGCTGCGAGTGCATAGGACCTGGAAGACTTCAACACTTTGAGAGTGATTGGACGACGAGCGCAAGGAGTATGCTGACCTTCAGCTGAAGGAAAGGAGGAACAAGCTCAAGAGGGATAGCGCTTTTTCTTTTTGGTGAGAACAGACCTCAGTGAAGTCCACACAGAGTGAAGGTGGTGAAGCAGAGAACTCTTCAAGAGGAAGAGAATCGACGACTTGGAATTGTCGAGGAGATTTGCGAAGCCCCGCGGACTGCTAGATCGCGGAGGAGTTGCGAGGGAGTTAACTCGCAGGCGTATGGAGGAGTCTGTTTGCCATTGCATATCGGCGATTCGGGGTTGGCAAGTGCAAGAGTTGAATGCATGTCGAAATCAAGAGTCGCGATTTCCTGATTTGATTGGAGCCGTCGATTAGGGCAGGGACGCGTGGCATTAAATCCCAGGAGAGTCGGGGTTTGGCGCTCGACTATTACGACTACAGGAAATTTGCGTCGTGGATTCGTGATCTGTGAAATCCCGAAGTGACGTGGTCACGTCGGGCCCCAGCGGGCGAGTGAAGGACAGGTGGTGCGGTCATGGAGAATCGACACCTCGCACTCGGGGTTTGTAAGCGCAAAAGGTCTACCTCACGGATAGCATTTTCCCAAGAGGAAAATCCCTGACACGGAGCCATTGACTGTTGACCCGTCGGCATTCGGGACTCGGCGTTTGAGTGGCATGAGACAGTGTTGCAAGCCTCGCGATATCGTGAGAACCGATCTTTCGATTTGCGAAAGGGATATCGCCGAGAAGTCTGTGGGTGAGAGACTCCCGAGGGAGTTGGAAGAGCATTGACTCTTCGGGCCAGTGAGAAAGAGAAGGTCTTGGTGGAGCGACCGTCCGCTGAAGGGAGGTTGCGTCAGAGTTGGTATCAGAGCCTTGGGGTGGAGTTCTCTTTGTTCGGGTAGCAGAGAGAAGGAAAGATATAATGCCGCCAAGAAGAGAGAGGCAGTCACCTAATCATGAGGACATGGACGCACGAAGGAGGGGTAGGCCAGCAGGTAACCCAGAGATGGAGCGCCAAATTCGAGATCTCAGGGCGACACTCAAAGAGATGGAGACCACCCAGAGGCGCGGAGCTAGCGCAGGAGAGTTTAGCGATTCCGAAGTTGAGGAGGAAGATGGACACGAAGTAGAGGAGGTCTCAGCAGAAGATGCCTCGACAAAGAGGTTGATAAGAGCCATTTCGAGGATGAGCTCAAAGACAAAGATGGACATTCCCGTCTATGAGGGAAGTCTAAATGCAGAGGAGTTGCTAGATTGGATCCGAGCACTCGACACCTACTTCGATTACAAAGATATCGAAGAGGACAAGAAGGTAAGGCATGCTGTCACGAAGCTGAAGGGACATGCAACCTTATGGTGGGACGAGCTGCAGGCGGATAGACGCAGCAAAGGCAAACAAAAGATAAAGAGCTGGGATCGGATGATCGCTAAGATGAAAGTGAAATTTATCCCCAGAGACTACCAGATCACTCTGTTCAGGCACATGCAGAACCTGAGACAGAAGTTGATGACGGTGAAAGAATACACCGAAGAATTCTATAGGCTCAACATTCGAGCTGGTCATCGGGAGAGTGATTATGAAAAGGTGGCGAGGTACCTAAATGGACTGACGTATGACATTCAGGATGAATTGAGCATGGTTACCATCCACAATGTTGAGGATGCATACCAGATGGCTCTAAAAGCCGAAGAAAAGCTGAGCTGCAAGTAGGGACAGCGAGGGTGAGGCAGAAGCCAACCCAGAGGCAAGACAGTTTCCCAAGAACGAACACAGAAGCCCAAGGAGGATTGGAAGAAGCCTCAGGGAAAAGCTGAAAGAGGTGGAACCTCACAGCAGAGGCAGCAAAATGATGAGCCGAGGAGGCAGCAAGATGATCGGCAAGGAGGATATGCTGACGTGAACACATTTCCTCGTACTCGAGGTAGAGGAAGAGGTCGAGGAGGAGTTATCACATGTTTTACGTGTGGGAAAGACGGACACAAAGCCGTGGACTGCCCAGATAGGAAAATGGACAGAGGAAAATCTCACGTCGCTGAGGCGCAGAGGCGTGATGTTGAAGATGAAGATACTGGAAGTGGGAAGTCACTAACAGTGCATAAAGTTCTCTTGAAACCTGAGGAAGAGGTGGAGGACACAGTGCAAAGATGCAGACTGTTCCGGATGACTTGCAAGACCAAGGGCTGGAAATGCAAGGTCATAGTGGACAGTGGGAGTACTGACAATCTCGTTTCAAACGAGATGGTGGAGAAGTTGGCACTAGAGACGCACAGACACCCAAGTCCATACAAAGTGTCATGGCTGCAGAAAGGACACCAGGTATGTGTTACAAGGTAATGCTTGGTCAATTTTAAAATGGGTGAATATAGGGATGAAATTCTGTGTGATTTCATTCCCATGGATGTCTGTCATGTATTATTGGGAAGACCATGGCAGTTTGACAGAAATGTGGTTCATGACGGGAGAATGAACACATATACCTTGGAGAAGGATGGAAGAACACATACATTTCTTTCGGGGAAGGATAAGAAGGTGGAGCCGGAAGTAGCCAGCACGATACTTCTCATGAGGGGGAAAGAACTTCTCACAGAGCTAGAGAAGAATGAATATCCACAGTTCTTTGTTGTCAGGAAGCCGAGAATTGTTCTGACAAGCACAAGAGTGGATGATTTTCCAGAAGAGATTCAGCAACTGCTGGGAGAGTTTGCTGATATCATCGTGGATGAACTACCGCGTTCATTGCCACCGATGAGGAGTGTGAGCCATCATGTTGACCTCATACCCGGAGCAAGTTTACCAAACAAGGCAGCATACAGGTTGACACCTCAGGAAAACTAGGAGGTCAAGAGGCAAGTGCAGGACTTGCTAGACAAAGGACTGGTGAGGGAGAGTCTAAGTCCATGTGTTGTTCCGACAGTACTGAGTCCAAAGAAGGATGGAGGCTGGAGAATGTGTACAGACTCCAGAGCAATAAATAAGATCACCATCAGGTACAGGTTTCCACTGTCAAGAATGAATGATCTGATGGATTGCCTAAGTGGGGCAAATTACTTTTCCAAGATAGACCTCAAGAGCGGATATCATCAGATCCGAATGCGAGAGGGAGATGAATGGAAGACAGCATTCAAAACAAACGAAGGTTTGTACGAATGGCTGGTCATGTCGTTTGGGTTAACCAACGCACCAAGCACATTTATGCGACTGATGAATGAAGTCCTGCGGGAATTCATTGGCAAATTTGTGGTCGTGTATTTGGACGACATAGTGATTTTCAGCAAGACAAAGGCTGAACACGTGAGGCATTTAGCCACTATGATGAGAAGGCTACAGCAGGAGAAGCTGCTGATCAATTTAAAGAAATGTTCATTCATGCAGACAGAACTCATTTATTTGGGTTTTGTAATCTCGGCGAATGAATTGAAGATGGATCCTGAGAAGGTGAACGTAATCAGGAATTGGCCATCGCCAAGGAATGCTTTTGAGGTAAGGAGCTTTCATGGACTGGCTAGTTTCTATAGGAAGTTCATTCAAAATTTCAGCGAAATTAGTGCAATAATGATGGATACCATGAAGAAACGACATAAAGTTTTTAATTGGACAACGGAGGCCGAAAGGAGATTCAATTTATTGAAGCGAAAGATAACTGAGCAACCAGTGTTAGTGTTGCCTGATTTTCAGAAAACCTTCCAAGTGAAATGTGACGCGAGTGGGTATGCTGTTGGAGGAGTTTTAAGTCAGGATGACAGACCTGTGGCGTATTACAGTGAGAAACTAGATGATGCCAAGCTGAAGTACTCCACATATGATAAAGAATTCTATGCCATTATACAGGCATTGAAGAAGTGGAGGAATTATCTCATACCCAAGGAGTTTGTGTTGTACAGTGACAACCATGCATTGCAGTTTGTAAGTCAGCAAGAGAAGCTGAGTCAGAAGCATGCAAAGTGGGTGGAATACATGCAGAATTTTACATTTGTGATTAAGCACATTTCAGGGACTGCCAACAAGGTAGCTGACGCCTTGAGCAGAAAATGTTTATTGCTGCAAGAATTCAGGGTCAAGACTTTGGGTTTTGAGAATCTGAGAGATATGTATGCTGGAGATGCTGATTTCAGAGAGGCATATGAGGCAGTTGAGAATCCGGTGCTCAGGGATAGGAGCCCGTGGATAGATTTCTTGATACAGGATGGATTGTTGTTCAAGGGAAATCAACTGTGCATTCCAGGCTGCTCTATGAGAGAGAATTTGGTGAAAGAAAAGCACAGCGGAGGACTAGCAGGTCATTTCGGGCATGACAAAACATTTGCCAAGCTGAGCGAATCGTATTTTTGGCCAAGCATGCGAGAAGATGTGAAGAATTTTGTTAACAGGTGCAGGATATGTCAACACACAAAGGGCCGAAAGCAAAACACAGGGTTCTATCAGCCGTTGCCTATACCTGAAAGGCCATGGGAGGCCATTAGTATGGATTTTGTGCTAGGATTTCCAAGAACACAGCAAGGAGTGGATTCCATTTTTGTAGTGGTGGACAGGTTCTCAAAGATGGCACATTTCATACTGTGTCATAAGACCAGTGATGCAACCCACATCGCGAACTTGTTTTTCAAGGAGATTGTGCGGTTACATGGATTGCCAAGAAGCATAGTCTCGGATCAGGACACGAAGTTCATAGGTCACTTTTGGAGGACGCTATGGAGGAATCTGGGGACTGACTTAGCATTCAGTTTTGTTTACCATCCGCAGACAGATGGACAAACAGAGGTGGTCAACAGAAGCTTAGGAGATCTGTTGAGAAGTCTGGTGACAGAGCATCACAACAGTTGGGATCAGATCCTACCACAGGCAGAGTTCGCGTACAATGATTCAGTGAATCGGAGTACAGGTAAGAGCCCATTTCAAATTTTGTATGGGACACAGCCGAGAGGAGTGTCTGAGCTCAGGGAGTCAGAACAAGTTGAAACTAGTAGCGCGAGAGATGAAGAGTTCGCTGAGGCGATGCAAGAACTTCACACGCAGGTGAAGCAGCGACTGTAGAAGGCGAATCAGGAATACAAGCACAGAGCCGATCAGAAGAAGAGGCAACTTCAGTTCAAAGTTGGAGACATGGTTCTGGTGCACCTGAGGAAAGAAAGGTTCCCAAGGGGAACATATAACAAGCCCAAGATGAAGAAAATCGGGCCATGCAGAGTCCTGAGAAAATTTGGCGAAAATGCATATGAGCTTGAGTTGCCAGAAGGCATCGGGATATCTCCGATTTTCAATATTTCGTATTTATACCCTTATAGGGATGCAGGAACGAACACTGGAACAGAGGAACCAGTAATCCAGTGGCAGAAGCAATTTCCAGTTGCACAGAAGCCGTAGATGGAGTGCATACTGGATAAAAGGGCAGGCAAGAAGACCAGGAGAAAATAGTACTTTGAATACCTGGTGAAATGGAAGAATCACCCAGTGGAGGATTCAAGCTGGGAGACAGAGGCAGAAATACAGAAGCATGGGAAAACTGTGCAGGAGCTCATGGACCGAATCCCATGAAATCTTTTGAGCCGAGGAGTATGATGCAGGAGCATCCACATCTTGATCAAGCGAGCCAGCGCGTGGAGGCAAAGGAATAGCTGGAAGACGCCAGCATTCAAATTTTGAAACCTTGTAATATTTGACTGCGCCAAACATTAATGTATTGATGTGATGAAGCACACTTGTACATTGTAATGGACCTTGAGCAAATAAGCTCTCGTCCTTAGGTAGCTGAGGCATTTATTTAGATTAAATGAAAGTAGATAAGTTAATTAAGTCTAGATTAGACAATTTTTCTTTCGAGAGGGAAAACGGAATATAGGCACCCTCCTTTGTACATTGTATCATCATCATTCATTCATACAGGAGCAAGAAGAGAGCAGAACAGAGAACTGTGAAGAATCCCCATGTACAGATATTGAATTAATAGGAAAGCTTTGATTCAATTTCATGGCTGTGATTATTCTCTGTGTGTTGTTGATATTATGCCTTTGCATATTTTCTTCTTGTTATGCACTTCTTTCATATGTTGTTTATGTGATTTTATGGAAGAATTGAATTCTGAATGGCTGAGTGAATGAGTTTCAATTATTTCTCTGTTTGAGCCTAGAGATTCCTGCATAGAGTGCAGTTGGATCCCTCCGCATAGAGTGCGTTGAGGAGGCTCTACAGTTAAACTCTCATCCTCGTCCAACCCGAAGTTGAGTTTGATTATTTGATCCGTGCAGCTGGAGTGCAGGTTGGATTGAAATCTCAGTAGAAATTCTGAGAAAGGAAAGGCCGGGTTTGTTGTAGCTGCGAGTGCACAGGACCTGGAAGACTTCAACACTTTGAGAGTGATTGGACGACGAGCGCAAGGAGTATGCCGACCTTCAGCTGAAGGAAAGGAGGAACAAGCTCAAGAGGGATAGCGCTTTTGCTTTTGGTGAGAACAGACCTCAGTGAAGTCCACATAGAGCGAAGGTGGTGAAGCGGAGAACTCTTCAAGAGGAAGAGAATCGATGACTTGGAATTGTCGAGGAGATTTGCGAAGCCCCGCGGACCGCCAGATCGCAGAGGATTTGCGAGGGAGTTAACTCGTAGGCGTACGGAGGAGTCCATTTGCCATCGCATATCGGCGATTCGGGGTTGGCAAGTGCAAGAGTTGCATGCACGTAGAAATCGCGAGTCGCGATTTCCTGATTTGATCGGAGCCATCGATCAGGGTAGGGACGCGTGGCATTAAATCCCGGGAGAGTCGGGGTTCGGCGCTCGACGATTACGACTACAGGAACTTTGCGTCGTGGATTCACGATCCACGAAATCCCAAAGTGACGTGGTCACGTGGGGCCCCAGGGGGCGAGTGGAGGACAGGTGGTGCGGTCACGGAGAATCGACACCTCGCACTCTGGGTTTGTAAGCACAAAAGGTCTACCTCACGGATCGCATTTTCCCGAGAGGAAAATCCCCGACACGGAGCCGTTGACTGTTGACCCGTCGGCATTCGGGACTCGACGTTTGAGTGGCACGAGATAGTGTTGTGAGCCTCGCGATATCGCGAGAACCGATCTTCCGATTCACAAAAGGGAGATCGCCAAGAAGTCTGTGGGTGAGAGACTCCCGAGGGAGTTGGAAGAGCATTGACTCTTCGGGCTGGTGAGAAAGAGAAGGTCCTGGTGGAGCGACCATCCACCGAAGGGAGGTTGTGTCAATTTCCCTGTTTAATTGAGGGCAGTGAATGCAGAGTCTCCATGACCCATCCTTCTTCCGTATGAAAATAACAAGTGTACCCCAAGGTGGCACACTTGGACATATCAGTCTTAGGTCAGACAACTCTTTTAGTTTCATTTTCAACTCTTGTAACTCAGGGGTTGACATCCGATAAGGTGTTCTTTCTATCGGTTTCGTTCCAGGTTTTACGTCGATGGTAAATTCCAATTCTCTTTCAAGTGGAAAACCTGGTAACTCTTCTGGGAATACATCCTCAAAATCTCATACGACTGGAAGGTTTTCTAGTCCTTCAGCCATGCCCTTGTCGTTCAATGCTAATATTTCATATAGCTTGCATACTTTGTGCATACTCTTCCCTAGCAGTAGGAAAGAGATGAAACTTAGGGAAACTCCCTGGTTTCCTCCTACAATCACTCATATTTGTCCCTCGCCATTGATCAAACTTAACCATTTCGTCTTACAGTTGAGTATCGCATAATGCGATTCCAACCAGTCCATATCAATCATGACACCATAAGATCCTAAGATCGTTATGTACAAGTTGGCCCTTGTGAAAAAATATCCCAGGTTAAGGCTATAGTCTAAAACCTTTCCTCCAACCTTTTGATTAGCTCCCGAAGCCATTTCCACATAGATAAAATAGTCATGTTCGAGTACCTTTACCTTCATTCGATTTAGCACTGCATCACAAATAAATCTCTCTATAGCACTTGGATGTATCAATATACTAAATCTCTGGTCATTGATGGTACCTGACATCGCGAGCACAGTAGACTGGTGCTCGGCCTGACAATTATTCAATGCTACATGAATACGATGGGCCTTGCTCAAATATCCTACTTTAGTATGTATGGATATACCTACTTCTCTGGCCCTCTCAAATGGATAGTCACATTGGTAATATGGCTCCCAACAAGTCCAACATCCCATATTCAGTCCAGTACTCTTGGTTCTTGAAGCAGAAGTCGATGGCCCACTATCCTAAAACCCTGGTCTTTTTTGATGAGCAGGCCTGGACTATTGCTACTACAGATGACATTGTTGTTGGTGTTGTGGTTCTCTATAGGGAGTCTGTTGCTAAGGCGTCGGTCATCATGGTGTCGTGAACGTGGATCCTCTCAAAGTGCATCTATACCCTAATGGATGTCTAGTCAGTGCTTGATGTTGTTGCATACCAAATATTGCCTTTCCCATTGGTCTCGTAGTAGTCCTACTATGTCCCCTACTGATTAGCTCTTCCTCAGCCATGAGGGCCTTCTGGACAACACCGTGCAAAGTCTAATGCTTTAGTATCCTCAATTTCACACAAATGATGACGTTAAGGTTGAACATGAACTTGTTGACCTTAATAATCTTGGGTTTCAGATGTGGAGCATACCTTAGAAGCTCTATGAAATGAGCCTCATACTTGGGCACATATGACCACCTTGTCGTAAGGCATTGAACTCATTGAGATGGCTCTCAATAAATTCATCAGACAAATACCTCTCCCAGAACCGCTCTGTTAACATTGGGAGTCACCCTCAGATTGCTAGAGGATAAGCCGAGTACCCCTTTGATTTAAATGATTAAAACAAGTAATACTTGGTGAATCAACAAGAAAAGTGTAAAAGGGAGGGAATCAGACTGCTTTCAAATATAGTCTATTGGGCATGGAGTCATAACATTCTGCAGATCACAGGCAATCAGGCTGTCTACCAGAAAAAATGATTATGCAAAGATGGATAGTAGAATAGAATGTAAAAAAAGAGAATAATATTCACATAACAGAGATCCTTTCTGTAATATATATTAAAGAGTGCTTGAACAATAATCTATGATTAACAAGCAATTACCACAAATCCTTTGCATCTCATGAATCCATTAATGAAAGGAATATTTTGATCTTCAAAATATGTAAGTATTACTCAATCTAGATGATAGGAAAGAATGTAAACAAGAGAAAAACAGTCTTTTATCACAACTTTGATGAATATCTAATGGCATAAATGACTACAACACATTCACCCAGGCTTACAAATGAGCAACTCAACTGCTCCTCTAGCTCTCTCCTCTCTTGGATCATGAATCCAACCCTTCTACAAGAGATCCCTCCTTAATTAAATAGAAAATACCATAAAAATATCTTTAGGATTTCGAATCCCATCCCTTTCATTGGATTATAGGCCTTGGAGATAAGTGATACAATTAAAGAGACAAAAATCAAACAAACTGGCAATTTTCAGAAAATTCTTGGAAGTCGTTAATAAATTGTTTCCAACTCACTGCATGAGGTATTTAATGGAGCTAAAACTTAGGTGAAAGTGTCCTTTAGCATCTAAATGATCTCTGAGAAGTCTTTCAAACCCTCCTTGACATGTGGCAACCTCCCAACAAGGCGAATATCGAATCAACTATGCAACATAGAGAGTTTGCAACACATTTCATAATGCATTGGTGTTTTAATTGTTTCTCTCAAATTCCAAATTGGGTTGGACTAATTTTTCGTCATCTAGTCAACAACATAATTTATTCCTCCACAAATAATTTCAGAGGAAATCATATGGGAATTCAAAAGTTATGAGAAAAAACGTCCTTTGTTGTGTGCTAATTTCTTAAAAACAGTAAAAAATACCATTTCCCAGCGTCGACACTGCAAAATTTCTTATAGAAGCTCGTTTCACTTTTTCCAATGTTTTATCATTTCAAAACTCTATCAGGTGTCCCAAGAGTGTTTTAAACCTCATTATATTGATATATGACTTAGAGGAAATCACCACAACTAATACTCATGGCTTCCAACTCATAGCCATCACCCAACAAATGTTGTAAAATGCATAAAAATAGGTTAACAACATTAACAACATTTGCAAGTTTAAGCCTTCTTCAACAAATGATCAACCACACATTGTAAATTGGATAGGGGTAGGAATTCACTTGTTTAAGGATGAATTTGAAAGGATGAAAAAGGTGAAAGTTTCAGTGGTCCTAGAGGAGAGGGTTCACAACCCAATTCATAACACCAACAAATATATTAGTAAAAGGACCTCCTTTCAACCTTCAAATAGCATGATAACCCTTATTAAGGATCTAGCAGACTTGATATTGATGCATATAATTAGGGATTTTAACACACGTTTCTATAAACTATTCAACCTCCAACACTCTCCTTTAGCTAGTTTGCAGCGCCTGGCTTAAACACAATTTGCACACTTGGAGGAAGCTATTAGAAACTTTATGACATCATCCCTGAGATTTTTTTTAAAATACAAGCTGTAAAAACAATAAGATATTATGTGCCATGATTCCTTAATCCTAGAATTCTATGTGTTAACACCTAGGTCCACAAGGGATGGATACCTCCCTCTGAGGATCCAAGAACATGCCATTGTAGTGTCTTATCTATTGGGATGGTGGATTCTGATTCAAATACTAAGATAAAACTGAAAAATGAAATTCTTGAACATGAGATTATTTATATACATGACCCTACTCTAACTGACTTTTACAATTTGCTCAGGTGAAAACAAACCTTCACCATAGCCACTCAAATAGTTTGGTAACATAATTATTCTCTTCACTTCAAATGATCCATAAGAAGAAAGACAAGTGTGAAAATTTACTAAATACATTCGTATGATCACCAATATTACCTCTAAATGTTGTCAGAATGATAAAATTTGCAGGCTCCAAAGCATTTGAAAAGTGCAACTCCATGTATTCATCGACATGGTCATGAAACTGATGGAAAGGCATACTTAACTGATAAATGGATGTTGGACCATGTTGTCATTGATGCCAATGGTTTGATTATTTGGGAGAATTTCAGATCATATGTCATTGATGTAAATAATTTGGTTTTATTGATGTCATTGATTGATATCAAGTAATTGATTGATACGATGCCCTTGATGAGAATGATATATGTCCAAGTGAAAACCAGTCGATGCAAAGATGAATCATTGGTGTCTTATCATGGTTGATAAGGTGCACAAATGGATGAACCCCAAAGTGGTCCCCTTATGGTGAAATCCCTCATGGTAAGACACTTTACGGATTGGGTTATCCTAGAAGAATGGTTGGAGGACCCATGCTTGTATGTGGAATAATGAGATGAAGATCAATGAAGTTGTTGGTAAAACAATCCTAGATGGATAGTGATTGACATTCCATTTCCAGTGGTATGTTGAATGTCACATAACTCCTCACGGTTTGAGAGTTATGCCCTTATGAAGTTGGAGGACCCCCATATGGTGGCTTGAAGCCCCAAAAGGTCAAAGAAGTAAAAGTGCTTGAAATGAAGAAATCATTATTTAAATGATAAATTAAAGTGGAAAAATCAAGATGGATTATTTAAATGATAAAGTAAAGTGACAAAATCAAGAAGGAATATTTAAATGATAAAGTATTGGAGAACTTTCTATTTATGGAAAGTGGTTAACCCTAAAA
>JZKD02S1708620.1:601480-618297 GCA_000966675.3 Picea glauca
CCTAAAATAAGGAAAATAGGTTAAGTGACCTAGAAATGGGTTAAGTAACCTAAAAATGGGTTAAGTGACCTAGAATATGAAAGTATAAATAAGAAGCTAGGATCTCTTGTAAAATCTACATTTGGTGTGAATCCCTTTTGTGGATCAATGGAGAGCTTCTTGTGAATATCTTGTGGAGTATTGATGGAGAGCTTCTTGTGAGAGCATCCTATTGATCTGGATATCTTGAGCATGATTGAAGATATATTCTGAGGAAGAGAGTGAGAGGAGGATTTCATGGATGCATCAAAGTTTCAGCAATATCAGATATCTTGACGGCGAAAGTCTCGGAGTCACAGAAAACCCTATTTTCTAATGCCCACATAGGTTGTCTGTGTATAGGGTGCATGTACACACAGTCTGGCTATGTATAGGGTGAGTGTACATGTGGGCTGACTATCTACAGGGTGCATGGACTAAATAAAATCATAGATATTTTTGTTTGAGTTGGTTCCAGGCTCTTGGATGATGAGGTAGGTTCAAGATCTGCATTCTATGGCCTCAGATCTATCACTCAGACATTGGTATGGTTACATTATTGTCTTGATAGATACTATTGCTTGATATGTTGTGAATGCTTAGGGCATTATTGGTATGGCTTCTATGATGTGGTTCAGTTTGGTTGATTTGGTTGATGGAGTGAGTAGCACTCTTATGATTCAGTAGTGACATGATTGCTATGATATACTAGTTATTTAAACATGATTGAGATGGCATTCATATTAATTAGTTGTGGATAATGAGAAAGCTATTGGAGAGCTTGGATGTATTGTGACTGGTTGTGGGTCAGTTTGGACAGTGGAAGACAGAAGAAAAAATGATTGCAGGTCGCAGAGGATCTGAGCATACGAAGCAAAAAAAAACCCTAAGTGCTCAAGAGCATATGCTTGTTACATTATACATTGGCCGTGTTCACACGCGAGCTGTAGTGAGCCAGAGCATGTGCACATGCGGACTACACTATTGACAGGTCGTGTACCTGTTGACAGATTGATATCTGTTGAGGATTGTTGCCTCATCTCAGTTGGTGCTGAGAATGTAAGTTGAGTCTTTCATATAGAGCTGGTGCTCTTGTAGAGTTGTACTCTATTCAGTTGTTTTTTATAAACCCCAAGGATGGTAGTTCGTAATAAAAATAAAATTGTACATACATCTTGTGTTCTTTGTGTTCATTGTGGCAATGACTTGTTGATGATATATTGCTAATATATGTTGCTGATATGTTCTCACATCTAACTGGTTATAAAT
Source organism: Picea glauca (assembly GCA_000966675.3). Lineage (NCBI taxonomy): Eukaryota > Viridiplantae > Streptophyta > Pinopsida > Pinales > Pinaceae > Picea > Picea glauca. The sequence goes on from JZKD02S1708620.1 coordinate 602,768, forward strand.
GAAGTCAATGGGTAATGAATAAATGTTGAATGCTAATTGATGAGTTGCTGTGCAAGAGGGAAGTTTTGGGAAAAAGAGCCCCACACTCATTCACCCCCCCCTAAGTGTGTGTCCAACAATGGATACATTCTGTGCTTCAAAGTTTCCCACAGGTTGTTTGATGTCATATGCAAGGACATGTGATTGAATGATAGACAAAGGCATTTTTTGGTTGAATCGTTTCTCCTCATCTTCAGAACCACCTATGGGTTGACTACTAATCATTTATACATGTATTGTAAGAACAATCTGTTTCTCGTGCGCATGGTTTTTATCAAAATAGGGATGCTCATTTGTGGGTGATGGATAAGAGATCAACTGCATATGTAATTCCCCTTCAACACCTCCATATCATTCCCAAGGATTATACTCATAATCATCATATAAAGGAATAGTGCCAAGAGGTTCCAAAGAAAACATAGAAAAATTATGTTCATCACCATCACTGGTATATTCATGAAGAATGGGTTGTCCATAAAAAAACTTTGACTCTTGAAATTCAAACTGTTTTGTTTCAAGATGCTCTCTATCCACAAAGTGTTCATCGTCAAAGTGTTTTTCAACAACATGTTGCTCTTTTTCAATATTTGAGACAATGACTTCATCATAAGCAAGGTTGTCAAAGATATATTCTTCAAGGAAAAAATCATCCATTGTCTCTTCCTCATAAGAACAACAAATAAAAACCACCTTCAAGTCATGAGAACTAGGAAAAGAAAAAGATGGGTACTCTTCAACCTCAAAGTCAGGAGAGCAACTTAATGCAACTTGAATACTTTTCTCATATTCCTCACAACAGTCATGAAAAATAAACTCAGAGGAGTAATAACTTTTATAGTGCAAATTGAAAGTATCATGGAATTCTCTCAAGGTGGATATGCTTGTAGCAGGAAGAGAAAAGTACCAATTTGTAGCATCATCCTTCAGGGAGAACATAAACATTTTCATTAAGAAATCCTCCTTATTCAAGTTAAATTGCTCCATGCATTGATGAAAATTAATGAGATGTTGAGCATTATCATCGTCATTTTCTTCTTTGAAGGTAGGAATTAAATCTCCCCATTCTGATAGATGAGGCACTGGATTGGGAAAACCAGAGATGGTTGAAAAGATTAGAGAAGAAGATATCCTTGCCAAGATAGCCTCCATGGCCTTTGACATCTTTGTTCTTCATGGAGTGGAATCCCTAGGTGAAATATGCAGTATTTTCTGTCTCCAGTCCTTGTTCACCATCAATAACTGGCTAGAATCTGTGTCATACAACCTAGGGAAGATCTTCAACTTCGTCCCCGGAAATAGCGCCAAAACTGTTAGCACTGAGAGTCACCTTCAGATTGTTAGAGGATAATCATAGTTCCCATTTGATTTAAATTATTAAAGCAAGTAATACTTGGTGGATCAACAAGAAAATGGTAAAATGGAGGGCATAAGAATGCTTGCAAATATATTCTATGGGGCATGGAGTCATAACATTTTGTAGATCACAAACAATCAGGCTTCCTACTAGGAAAAAGGCTTATGCAAATATGGATAGAAGAATAGAAGGTAAACAAAGAGAATAATATCCACATAACATATATCCTTTCTATAATATATATTAAAGAGTGCTTGAACAATAATCCATGATTAACAAGAAATTACCACAAATCCTTTGTAGCTCATGAATCCATTAACCAAAGGCATATTTTGATCTTCAAAATATGTAAGTATTACTCAAGAAGCATGATAAGAAAGAATGTAAACAAGATAAAAATAGTTTGGTATCACAACTTTTATGAATCTCTAATCACAGAAATTCCTACAACATGTTCCCTTAGGCTTGCAAATGAGAAACTCAACTGCTCCTCTAACTCTCTCCTCTCTTGGTTCATGAAGCTGACCCTTCTCCAAGATATCCCTCATTCATTAAATAAAAAATACCATCAAAATATACTTAGGAGGTTGAATCCCATCTCTTTCATTGGATTCTAGGCCTTGGAGATAGGTGACAATAGTCAAAGAGACAAAAATCCAACAAACTGTTAATTTTCAGGAAATTATTGGAAGTCATTAATAAATTGTTTCCAACTCACTGCATGAGGTCTTTAATGGAGCTAAAAATTAGGTGCAGGTCTCCCTAAGCATCTAACGGATCTCTGAGAAGTCGTTATAACCATCCTTGATAGGTGGAAACCTCCCAACAAGGTGAATATCCAATCAACTATGCAAAACAAAGAGTTTGCAACACATTTCGCAACACACTGGTGTTTTAATTATTTATCTCAAATTCTAAACTGGTTCGGGATGATTTTTTGTTAGAAAGTCAACAACATTATGTTCTTCTTCCAAAAACGTTTTTAGAGGAACCCATATGAGCATTCAAAAGTTATGAGAAAAAACATCCTCTTCTCTATGCTAATTTCTTAAAAATAGTAAAAACTACCATTTCATAGAGTCACCGTTGTGGAATTTCCTGTAGCAACCAGTTTCACTTTTTCCAATTTTTTATCATTTCAAAACTCTATCAAGTGCCCCAAGAGTGCTGAAAATTTCATTATATTGATATATGACTTAGTGGAAATCACCACAACTGATACTCATGGCTTACAACTCATAGCCATCACCCAACAAATGTTGTAAAATGCGTAAAAATAGGTTAACAACATTAACAACATTTGCAACTTTAAGCCTGCTTCAACAAATGATCAACCACACATTGTAAATTGGATAAGGGTTAGGATTCACTCATTTAAGGCTGAATTTGAAAGGATGCAGAAGGTGAAAGTTTCATCAGTCCTAGAGCAAAGGGTTCACAACACAATTCACAGCGCCAACAAATATATCAGTAAAAGGAACTCCTTTCAACCTTCAAATATCATGCTAACCCTTATAAAGTATCCAATAGACTTGAGTTTCATGCAGATAATTCAGGATTTTAACACATGTGCTTACAAACTATTCAACCTCCAACACTCTCCTTCAACTAGTTTGCAAGGCCAGTTCGTAGATCATGGCATAAACACAATTTTCCCACTTGGAGGAAGTTGTTATAAACTTTATGACATAATCCCTGAGAATTTGTTTAAAATACAAGCTCTAAAAACAATAATATATTTTCTGCCATGAATATTTAACTTACAATTCTATGTGCTAAAACACTCCTCAAAGAGTTCCCCTGACACGTCTTTGATGACCATATTCAGTTGTGGCAGGAGTGTCTTCAACCGTAGAAGAGCGCTCCCCTTCAACTGAAATACCTCCATACAGACCTTCATGTTGGAGGTGTTGTCGCGAAGTGCAAAGCACATCGCCATGTTCTCCAGCCATGCCTCGGCTAGTGCGCCTTTTGTGGTACCCAAGAACTTAGGAAGCTTGACCTTCCTGAGTTCTCAGTGAACACTACCTATATCAGCTGGGGTATGTTTTGGACTGTCTAGGGGTATAGGCATTGTGGCCTCATCTCTATCTAGATAGATAAGCAAGGTCTCTAACATCCTCTCAAATGACCTCATTAATCCAACCACATCCCCCACCACAATATGTTCTTGTCCAATGAGTTGTTCTTCTCGTTGGGGGTTAGACCCCTCTGTTTTGGATGATACTAGAGGCATCGTGCCTCCTCCCCAACAACCATGTTGTCTTCCTCCACGACGTCCTCTAACAATGATTACCTGTTTTAGTCACCATTAATTTTTTTTATGTGAAATCAAGATTTTAGAATCTAGCGGGACGTTAAACCGATTTGGAAGCCTGATAAACTAGGGAAGGGGATAAATATGGTAGGAAGAGGATAAATATGCCAGGAGCACCAAGATGACGGGGCCAAATGCGTCGCATATTGTGAACTCTCAAGATCGATGGTCGATGATGCTTTCGAGGGGAGAAGTTGTGTGGGGGGGTTAATTTTGGTGAGCAGACATGAAATTTAAACCATGGTTTTCATTCGGGGGTACGTGGAACCACCAGGTGAATTTCGGGGTGGAAATTGGTTTTCCCCAAACCACTTTCTCATGCCCTTGAAAAGAGGAAAAGTATAAAAGGGTGGTTGGTCATTTATTTTATTTTATTTTGAATGCTGGATCGTTAAAACCTTGGCACGACAACCATTTTTCAAATGCAGCTCAACAGTACACCAGATGCATGCCATTTCCACTGGTTTCTAGGTATTTTTCATCACAACCATGGATCCTATCATAACCTCAGTTACAAAACAATATCCTGTGGTGAAGGAAGAATCCCTAATTGATCGAGATTAAGATGTTTTTGATACCAAGAACAACATTTTTCCCATCTTTGTGTCCAAAATCAACTTGTGTTATAAAGCAGGAAGGTGTATATTGTTCCTCGAAGCAGTCTAGGCCACGATAGTCCCTTATGCCATCGAAATCGCTTGCCCATTTCCTGAATTTATAGGTTGGTGCATCGAACAATATTCCCATGAAGAAGGAGTCGTTGTGAATAAACGTGGGTCCAAGGTCATGTGTAGGGTAGAGAGTTTATCAATTTGAGAGTCCCTTGACATACCAGAGTCATTTTCTACAATATCCAAACCTTTCAACGAAGAGAAGCTAAATAGAGTATACAGAGAATGTCCATCAGAGGTATGAAACCTATTTTTACAGAAAATTGTCAAACTCAAACATTTTTTAGAGAGTCTGTCTTTTCCAATGAATGTGAATATAATGGTTATTGAAGCCCAATGGGTCTACTCCCTATTGAGTTAAGTTTTTGTTCTAGACAATGAAAAATATGTAGTCGAAGTCATGCTAGGTTTTCTTTTGACCTGTTTTAAGTCAGAGTCTCATCTGTCAGTCCATACCAGTTTTGATCAATTCATAGCTGATAATATCCATAAACAACTAGTGATTTTTTTCTCTCTAAGACATTTTAGATACTACACCTATTGTTTGAAGATTTTCCTGGAAACAAGTAAGAGAGAATTTCCTGAAGCAACATTTGTATCGACTAAATGTAAAAGGATTACATTGCTTATATTCATAAACAAAGTCATGTCCAGAGTTTACAGTTTTATTTTGAATACCATCCTACCTAGAGTTTTGGATGACATGAGGAGATATCTACAACCAATTCCAGAGAACAAAGTGGGGAATTAGGTACTATTCATGCACTCAACACTAATCTGGGTTTATGGTTGTCATTATTCCCCTTATCTATAGCCTATTTTTCTGACCCCTAGAATCTTTTCCCTTGAACTCATTAGGCAAAGAATTGTATTTGAGACTGAACATTTCTAGAAGTTCCGCAAAAACTCCAACCAAAATTTCCCTTTTATCATTGGCCCCTTCATTGTCAAAGCTAGATCATGCTTGCCTCAAGTTGAAGAAAAGCTCAAGGAGTTTGTTTTTTCACAGCTACATGGAAGAATATATGATCCACACCAAATCATATCCAAGAGAATATTGATGAGAAAACATGCCCCTCATGATCATGAACAGGTTGAAGGTTTTGATAAGCTAACAAATCAATAATTTTGTGTTGATATGGAAGCAATCTTGCAACCAACTCAAACACAATAAGTGGAGACAACCCTGCAAAAAAGACAAGTACAACAAGCCTCTCAAAAATTGATAGTCAAAGTTCCTATGATAAGTGTATACAAGAAGAGAAGTAGTTCAGAGGCCCTGGGCATCAGTGACCAACAAACTAACCCTAAGAAGATGAAGATTACATAGTCTCCAAAGATAGTGGATTTAGAAGAGGAAGATCCCAAAGAACAAGTAAACCTGAATATGGTGGAAAGTGGTACTAGCATTGTAGAGGTTGAAAAGGAAAGAAAATTCCAAATTGAAGGTGGCTCAAAAACCTTTAGTAGCAAGAAATATATGTTTGATAAAACATCTGAGGAAATTTATCAATCTAAAGAAGATTTGGCAAAACAATATGCTGTGAAGGGAAACACAGCTCTAGGTGAGATGAAGGATTTAGTCCCTGAAGTGGAAAATATTTATGAGGATAAATATTATATGTTCATAGTGAGGAATGTTGAAAAGAGGACCTTTAAGATTGCAGTTGTAGATGATGAAAAATTCTCTGAGATAAAGATAATATATGACAACATGAGTGCCCCAGATAAGGTCAAATTACATATGCATACCAGTGATATGTTGTGTTTTGATTACCTGATTTTAAGCTTGAAGAATTCAAAGTTCTCATCTTATGTAATGAAATTAGAAGGAATTATGAGGTAGGAGAAACCATCTAGAAGATCTTGGAAAACTCAGGTTAAGAGATTGGAATCTGAAGGCCCAAAAGGGTTGAAATCCTCATTGGATGAGAAGGACAAAATAATTCAAATTGTGAAGAAGAAATTGAAAATATCTGATACATACCATCCATAAACAATAGAATTGGTTTCCCTAGAATAAGAAAAGGAAACGCTTTTTCAAGAGGCATTTGAATACAAGGATATGGTGTTGCAGAGCTAGAATGTGAAAAGGTGAAATTGTCACAAGAGAAAACAAAATTACTAAACAAGTTTGTAGTTGTAGCTCCTACTATAGAAGCTTGGTCAAACACTGAAGGAGCAGTCCAGGATATGCCACAAGTTATCTTGAAATAATGGGAAATAAAAGGGGTAAAAGGAAGCATAGATAAATTGAAACAAGAGATGCAGGAAAAGGATGAAAGAATGGCTCAATTTCAAAAGGAGAATGAAATCATGCAAGAAAGAATAGATAAATTGAAGATGAGGTTAAGAGGAAAAGTCTTGTTATAAGTGGACAAGCATATCATCTCGGACTCTATAGTTGCTAAAGCTTCCAAGTTTAGAGTATATTTGAATTTCATTACTAATAAAGACAACATGGCCATCACAACTAGAAGTAGGTGCATAGTTGTGAATGAAACTCTAGCAGATAAACCATCAAAATGGGCCCAAGATACCATAAATATACTGAACTCCATTCTGAATGTAGATATTCAGACTATTGGGGTAAATACAAAACTACGTTGATCATCTTGGATAGGAAGGTTAATGATAAACATAACCTATTGAAAACATTCCAAACCAAGGCAACACAAATGGAGAAAAGTGTGCAAGAGTTCAAGCATTTGTTTGAGTAATTATTTATCAAAGGCCTTCCACCATTTTGGGATGGAAAAAAAAAGTTGTTAGATCAAGAAGAATACAATTCTCATTTGACTCAGTGCAAAATGGATCACTCCAAGTTCGAAACCTTGGAGGGAAATATGAAGGTTGCTCCATTAGTGGAGCATATGATTAGAGACTTTGAAATTTAGATTCAGTTCAAAGAAGTCAAACTTTGACTACCAGTCATGTCATATGCTTGTTTCATTGACCTAGAGATTTTGATAAAGGAAATGACATATTATGACATCCCTTTTGACTTGCAATGGAAGGAGATAGTCTGGATGGGTAGGAAAAAATGCAGTTTTCCAAGCTCCAATAGATGATGGCCAGATGTTACTAAAGATAGCAGATCATGTGGAAGACCAGAGTAGAACAAGTGGCAAAGAATGAGACTCAAACGCTAAAGGATCCAGAATCCAAATCATGAAATTTTTTCTTGCTAATCATTGTAATCGTTTTAAAAACCAAAACTGTCCCTTGTAATTATTGTAATCGATTTCAAAACCAAAATTGTCCCTTGTAATTATTGTAATCGACGTCAAAACTGAAACATTTCATTTTTATCATTGTAATCGATTTCAAACTGAAGGAGCTCAACTTGTATAAATATTAGGAGTTCCAAATATATTAGTGTTGGAAGAAGTGCAAGGGCACAATTTTATCTGTTTGGGACTTGAATGTAATTTTTTGAAGCTAAATAGAATATACATGAAGATGTCTTGAATTTTCCATGAAAAGATTCTAATGGTGGTGATCTCAGTTTTTTCTTCTCTCTTTGTATGTATTTCCTATATTTATTATTTCATTTGAACTATCTTCTGTTTAAATTGGATAGTTAAAGGCCCATAAAAATCTTTTGATTCTCTCAGCTGAGGTAATTTAAACTATGTTAAGTTCTTCCTAACTAAGTCAAAATTTATTTTATTTAATGCTCTTATGCAGTTATATTTTTATCCTTTCTTCTTTCACTCTGCAAATTACAATTTATAACTTAGATTTATCAGCTCATTTAGCCTTTATCCTATAGAGATTTCTATTGATTAGTCAGTGCTTCTATTCATTTTCAGAAGTTTGAATCCATAGCCCTAAGTGTCCCTCCTCTTCCTTTCCAACAAAATTATAAAAACCCTTCAAAACAACAAAACCTAGCTAGTGACTTGTTAAAGAAAACCCATTTATCAAAGACCAAGTGACAAGAGAGATCCCTCTCTGAGCTGAGCAGGCTACTACCCAGCTCTAAAGTTGGTTTTTAGGTTACCTCTGTCATTTTTTCAATCAGACAAATTTTTTTACAGAGTGTTAACATTCTGGCGTTGTTGTCGAGGATGAAAGTGAAATCTTCCCTAGGAAAAGAACGACTTAAAGATTTAGATTTTATTCTTGAGGGTGACAGTGAATCAAACACCTTATTGGTTGAGACTAATTCTACCCTGGTGACTCTGTTATAAAGAGACCATTAGGATAAAGTAGTTTGAGCATGAAATCATGGATCCCAAGAGAATTCATACCAGAAGAAATCCAGACCCAAAAGTAATAATCCATGTGTCTAATCTCGAGAAAATTATACAAAAAATAAAATAAAGTCCAATAAGCCCAGTTTTGTGTCTAGACAGATATTTATCTTTTCCCAAAGATGGAATCAAAAGCATTGAAGACCTTGATTTTGATTCAAAATTTGAGCAAACTCTGTTCAGAACTAGATATGAATCCAGTTTGAGTGAAATTATATTTTATTAGAAGAGGTTCCAAGATTTAATTTCATCTTCCTTTGTTAGACCTGGTGTGATTCCTATTCAGAACAATAAGCCACTTTAATTTCTTACTGCAACCATGTAAACTAGGTTTTCCCCTCTTGTTCTACCTGCTCAGTTACATGATTTTCCCTGGGAATATAATTAGAGGATTAAGTTGTATGATGTTGAAGGCAATGTGTTAGACCAAAAACACTTAGAATGGTTCAATGATTTCATGGACATATAAGAAGTAGATTATGAAGATTAAAAAATGAGGTTGTTTGCACAAATCCTTGTAGGAGAAGTCAGAAAATGGTTCAGAGCCCTCCGAGCAGCAAGTATCCTAAATTTTGAAGCCTTTGAAACAAGTTTTCTTGCAAAGTGAGGTGACAAGAAAAACCTCCTTCAGTTGTTAACCCAATACAACAACATGAGGAGGTCACCTGATGACACAGTACAAGAGTTTTCAACTAGATTTATGAAATTTTACAACTCAATTCCTGCTGATGTAAAACATGTTCCTAGAGTTGCTCAACTTAGATCTGATGATTCCTTTGAAATTGATTTTTCTTTGTTGTTGAGGTAAAGGAGATTCACTTCACTAGATGATATGATGAGTGATGCAATAGAAGTTGAATTAAATCTAGTGGCTTTAGGAAAGATCAAATATAATTCTGACAGGGACATGAACAAGGTTCAAGATAAGTAACAACCTTCAAACTTAGAGTTGTCAGAAGAGAGGTTCGAGTCGATGATGAATAACATGGAGAAACTCATGGAAATGATGTCTTTAGATAATAATCCTAAAACCAAAGAGCAGGATGATGATCCACCCATAAATCAAAGGAGACCAATAGTTCCACAAATTAGACTTGTAAGAGATCAGAGGAACCAGGGTGATTAGTAAATAAGACCTCCTTTTCAAAATAATTATGTAAATTAAAATTTTGATGAAACTTTTGAAGACAATGTACATTGGTGTGATGGTGATGAAACATAGGTGTTTTTAACTAAATAAGAACACGATCATTTCATGGATGAAAGTGAAATATTCATGCAGGAGAATGATGAAAGGATATCGGTAGGAAAGGAAGATTACTAGACACGGCTACATAATGCCATCATTCAATTCCAGAAACAATATAATATTTGAAACAAAAAGGTGCATGCAAATCCTCCAAAGTAAAATCCTACCAAAGAATCTCAAAATAGTACACCTTATTCAAGTCATCCTAAAAAGGACTCTGTTGCAAAGGATGTTGTGGAGAAATGAAAGAAGGAGGAAGAACCTCCAAAGGGAGTACCTGAAAGGAGACAGTCATCAATGAGGTGGAAAAAACCTCATCTTCCTTTAGCTTTGAAAGTGAGAGGGCCAAAATTAATTTTTTTGTTCCTTTCAATGAGCTAATAAAGAATAATGAATATAGAAATCAGATCATTAAGGTGATCAATATGGAAGAAACTCTTGATACTTTAAATATATGAGATGATCATCCTTCCATCTTGTTTGGCCCACATGTAGAGGAAAGTAGTGATGCTGACGAGGTATCTACTTTCTATGTTAGTCTGAAGATTTATGATATGAATTTGCATAATGTTGTGTTGGATTCAAGAGAATCCCATAATCTGATTCCCAAAGTGGTCATGGACCAATTGGGTTTGGACATTACAAGGCCTTACAAGAATATTTTCTCTTTTGATTCAAGGAAGGTGAAGTGTTTGGGCCTAATCAAAGATATGGTGGTATCCATGTCTCAAATTCCAGAAAAAAATATGGTCATGGATGTGGTAGTTGTTGATATTCCTCCTAAATTTGGCATGTTGTTATCTCGGTCATGGGATTCAAAGTTGAAAGGGACTTTGCAAATGGATATTCCATATGCCACTATCCCTGGTTTTGGCCAAGATAGAAGGTTGTACAGGGAAGTTTTTCTCAAGTACATGGTCAGTAACAAAGACTAGTCAAACAAGCATCCCATTTAATTTGTGGAGACTGAGACTGGTTATTCCATTTTCTTTAATGATTCGAGTTTTGAAGAGAAGGTGCCAGAGACTAATATGACTTCCAAAGAAAAATATGATCAACAAACTGAGGAAAGTTTAGAGAAGAAAAATAGTGCAGAAAATGAGATGTGGAACATGAGCTTTGATGGAGCTGTCAGTAAAGAAGGAGCATGAGCTGGTGTGTTGCTTAACCCCCTAGATTGGCCACAAAAAATTGTTCTTATAATATTGTTTTTGTTTTCACAAATAACATGGCTGAATATGAGGGATTAGTGTTGGTATTGAAGTCTTTGAAATAAATGGGTGACAGAAGGATAGTTGTACATTGAGTTTCTGAGTTGATTATAAATCAAGTAAAGGGTATATATCAAGCAAAGCATCCTAGATTACAAGTATATAGGAACATAGTTCTTGACCTTCTTGAAGAATTTTCAGAATATAGTCTCTCAATGAGTCCAAGGGGGAAGAATCAAATTGTTGATGCTCTAGCTACTTTAGCCTCAGTTTTCAAAATTCCATTTTTTCCTAACAGAGGATATGAGATTGAGGTCAAACATAGGCCAATAGTGCTTGATAATATTAAGTACTGGCAGGTTTTTAAAGATGAAAAACAAATAGAAAGTTTCCTTAAGATGGATGGTGAATTTTCAAATTTGAACATTGATGAGGAATATTGTTGTGAAGAAGAAGATGCAGTTGTGTTCGCAAATGATGGCTATTTCAAGAATCATATTATTGGTAAGGATATAATGTAGTTAAAAAATAACATCATTCCAAAATTCCTCGCCCCATTAGAAAAACTCTTTGACAACAATGATCTTGCCAAGAGTCCTAAAATTATTGTAAATGATGGATATGTTGAAGACTACAACATTGGGACTCAGGAAGATCCAAATATCATCAAGCTATCTAGGACACTTATCCTAGAGGTCAAGCAAATGTATTTCTATTTAATGAAATGATTTCTTGATGTGTTTGCATGGAGTTATGAAGTGATAAAGGTTTATGATACTAAGGTGATTCAACATGTGATTCCAATCAAGGAGGATCATAAACCTTTCAAGAATAAATTAAGAAGAATTAACCCTTTTTTGCTTCCCTTGATTGAAAAGAAGATAAAAAATTTGTTTGAAGCCAAGATAATAGTGTCTCTGAGATTTTCTAAGTGGGTGGAAAATCTGGTACCTGTCAAAAGGAAAAATGGAGAGATCAGATTATGTGTAGACTTTAGAAATATGAACAAGGTATATCTCAAGGACAATTAACCACTACCTAATATCGATCAAATTTTGCAGAAGGTGGTTGGTTCTGAAAAAAATATCAATGCTAGATGGTTTCTCTGGGTACAATCAAATCATGTTGCACCCTGATGATCAAGAAAAGACTGCCTTTACAACAACATGGGGCGCCTTCATGTATGAAAAAATTCCTTTTGGGATCATGAATGTAGGAGAAAATTTTAAAAGGGCTATGGATATAGCCTTTGCTGATGAGAAAGATAAATTTATTGTTATTTACTTAGATGATATCACCGTATATTCAATTTCCAATGAAGAACATTTTAACATATAAGGAGGGATTTTAAAAAATGTAGGAAGTTTGGAATTTCATTAAACCCCAAGAAGTCTAATTTTTCCATGGAAGAAGGAAAGTTGCTTGTTCAAATTATTTCAAAGGAGGGAATAAAGATAGACCCCAACCGAGTTGAGGGGATCCTAAAAATTGGCACACCTAGAAGCAAGAAAGAAGTGAAATCTTTCTTAGGGAAAGTGAATTTTCTGAGGAGATTCATCCCTAACCTGTATGAAATCATAAAGAATATTACTAACATGCTCAAAAAGGGAAGTGAGATCAAGTGGACTCTTGAAGCCCCATTGTTGGCCAATCCCAATTTTGCAAAGGACTTTATAGTGTTCTCTTTTTCCTTAGAACACACCATTGCCAGTGTTTTATTACAAAAGGATGAACATAATTTTGAGAGGCCTATAGCATACTACAAGAATACATTGAGAGATTTTCCATTAAGGTATTATATCATGGAAAAACAAGATTATGCTTTGGTCAAGTCCGTAAAAGAGTTTAGAGTTTATATATTGCATTCTCATACTGTTTCTTATGTGCCTAACAATTTTGTGAAGGACATTTTGACTCAACTTGATCCTGAGGGTAAAAGGGGCAAGTGGATAGCTGTGTTGTTAGAGTATGACCTTGAGATTAAACCTACAAAGTTGATCAAGGGGAAGGGACTTGCAAAGTTGATGGCACAGTCAAATTGTGAACTCTTGAGAATTAATTTCATTCCTGATTTACCAACAAATTCAGGAGAGGAAAAGACCCCTCTAGTATCTCAAAATTCCGTGAATCCCCATGGTATGTTGATATTATTTATGTGTTGAATAATTTACAGGATCCTCCTGAATTAAGCAAAACCAAGGCGATGTTTTTGAAACTAAAAGCAACAAAATTTTGCATTCTAAACCAAGCTCTGTATTGGAAGGATCCAGGTGGGATCTTGCTGAGTTGTTTGTTCGAGGAAGAGGTAGAAAAGACCATCCGATAATTTCATAAAGGTGATTGTGGAGGGCACAATTATTTGAAAACTACTATGAACAAAATATTGAGGGAAGGTTTCTATTGGACTAGCATTTTTTCTTATGTTTACAAAAAAATTTCAAGCTGTCATGAATGCCAATTTTTTTATGGAAAGAGGAGACTGCAACCTTTTCCCTTGAAACATATCTCTATTGAAGCACCTGTTATAAAATGAGGCCTTGATTTCATAGGAGAAATTAATCCACAATCCTCAAGTCAACACAAGTGGATACTGATAGCCACATATTACTTCACCAAGTGGATTGAAGCACTCCCTACAAGGGAAGCCATAGATGCAGTTTTCATTTAGTTTTTGGAAAACAATATTTTTTCTGGATTTGGTTGTCCCATAAAAATCATTACAGACAATGCAACAACATTCAAGTCCAAAAGGATGGAAATTTTTTGCAGTGATTACAATATAACTCTTGGCCATTCCACCACTTATTACCCTCAAGGTAATGGTTTGGCTGAGTCATCCAATAAAATTTTGACCAGAATTATCAAGAAAATGTTGCAAGATAACAAAAAATATTGGCACAAGAAGCTTATACATGTACTTTGGGATGACATGATCACTACTAAAAGGTTTATTTCTACTTCACCCTTCCAAATTGTGTATGGCATAGAGGCAATTTTTCCTATTTCATTAGGATTTCCAGTGATGAGATTGGTACATGAGCAAGATGATGAACCCGATGCCACTCAAAGGAGGACAAATGAACTAATCAATGTTCAACAAACAAGAGAGAAAGCCTTCAACAACTCTCAACTACACCAAGACATGATTAAAAAATATTTTGACAAGCATACTAAGGAGGATGATTTCAAAGTAGGGGATTTGGTGTTCAAATGGTATGCCAGGAATGAAGACAGAGGAAGGAATGGAAAATTTGACCATCTGTGGATGCGACCATTCAAAATTGTGGCATACCATGGAAATAATGCTTATCTACTACATGAACATAATGGAGATCTCGTTGGTGGAGGACCTGTGAATGTAAGGTTTCTCAATCATTACCTCGGTTAAAGAAATTTTCACCTGTTCCATTTCATTGTATATAACCATTTTTGTTTTTCAGTTGAGGCAATTGAAATCAAATCAACAAAAAATGAATCCTGAAGCAAAGGCCCTTAGTTTATGCTAAGTATAATTTGAGTTATGTCAATGAAATTTTGTGAATAAGATGTTGATCGATTTCGTTGCATGAGTGAAATAAATACCAATTGGTGGGAACTTGGTATTTTTTTATTTGTTACCTCGTTGGGAGGATAGCATCCCCAGTTGGAGCCCATGTTAGTCAACATTATTTTTTTTTTATGTGAAATCAAGATTTTAGAATCTAGTGAGATGCTAAACTAGTTTGGAAGCTTGATAAAGTAGGGAAGGGGATAAATATTGCGAGAATAGGATAAATATGATAGGAGCACTAAGCTGATGGGACCTGATACGTTGCAGATCATGAACTCTCAATATCAATGGTCGAGTATGATTTTGGGGGGAGAAGTTGTGCAAGGGTTAATTTTGGAGAGTGGGCCTGAAATTTAAACCATGGTTTTCATTCAGGGGTACGTGGTGCCACCAGGTGCATTTTGGGGTGAAAAGTGGGTTGCCCCAAACCACTTTCTCATGCCCCCAAAAAGAGAAAAAGTATAAAAGGGTGGTTGGTCATTTATTTTATTTTATTTTGAATGTTAGACCATTAAAACCTTGTTGCAACCACCATTTTTCAACTGCAGCTCAGTAGTACACCAATTGCATTCCATCTCCACTCATTTCCAAGAATTTTTCATCACAACCATAGATCCTATCATAACCTCAGTAACCCAACAAGATCTTGTGGTGAATGAAGAAGCCCTAATTGACCGAGATTCAAACATGTTTGATACCGAAATCACCATTTCTCCCATCTCTGTGTCCAAAAGAAACCTGTCCAATAAAGTAGGAAGGTGTATACCGTTCCTTGAAGCAATCCAGGCCACAATAGTCCCTTATGCTTTCAAAATTGCTTTCCCTTTTCCCAAATTTATAGATTTGTGCGTCGAACAATAATCCCATGAAGAAATAGTTG
>JZKD02S1708620.1:637333-649706 GCA_000966675.3 Picea glauca
TATTTTCCCAAAATATCTAGATAAGGGAGGTTGATGGATAATAAAGAGGGTGGTTGAGGAGACTTGGGGAAGTGTGTATGGAAACTTGATAAATAGGGAGAAGAAGTAGAGAGGAAAAATAAAAAAGGGAGGGAGAGGTTTGAGCATGATGAGAGGTTGTGAAATTCTTGGAAGATATGATTCTTGTGATAGTTTTCTTTGAGAAATTGTGCTTTGTTGTTCTTGGAGTCATGGGCATGGAGGGCCAAGAAACCAAAAGGTTTCTTAGAGCTAGGAAGCCGAATAGGATCCTAGTTGGCAGGGAGGATTCCGTTGTTTCAGTCTGGGAAAGCAGGAAAGGAATGCTTGGAAGCGCCTAGGACTACATTGCAATTGATGAGCTTCAACAAGATAAGGAGGAGGTATTTTTCGGTGGTACTTGGTTATTGATATTTTGTATATATATACTTTTGTTTTAAGTTCTAAATCATAGAGTTAACATATTACTTATTTCATCATGTTATCTAGATTTATCATTGAGCAAATGTAGAAGAATTGTGTTAATGAAAATCAATGAAATTATGCTAAAACGAAGTTGTTATTGTGTATGTATGTAATAAATGATTAATTTCCTAACATCCTAGATGGGTGTTACATAATTTCCTGAATCAACATTTGTATCGACTGAATGTCAAAGGATTACATTGTTTATCTTCATAAAAAAAGTCATGTCTACAATTTACAGTTTGATTTTTAATACCAACCTACCTAGATTTTTGGATTACATGAGGATTATCTATAGACAAATCGAGAGAACAGAGTGGGGGATTGGGTACTATTCATGCACTCAACAGTAATATGCGTTTATGGTTGTCATGAATCCCCTTATCTATTTCCTATTTTTCTGACTCCTAGAATATTTTCCCTTGAATTCAATAGGAAGAGAATTGTATCTGAGACTGAACATTTCTTGAATTTCCATAAAGCCTCCAACCTCATGTTACCTTTTATCATTGGTCCCTTCATTGTCAAATCTATATCATGCTTGTCTCAAGTTCAAGCAAA
The DNA here is from genome assembly GCA_000966675.3 of Picea glauca. Lineage (NCBI taxonomy): Eukaryota > Viridiplantae > Streptophyta > Pinopsida > Pinales > Pinaceae > Picea > Picea glauca. The sequence continues at coordinate 638,378 of JZKD02S1708620.1, forward strand.
GATCAAGGAGTTTGGTCTTTCACAGCTACAGGAAAGAATATATGGTCCACACCAAATCATATCCAAGAGAAGATTGATGAACAAACAAGCCCCTTATGAGCATTAACAGGTTGAAGGTTTTGATAAGCTGAAAAATCTAGAAGTTTGTGTTGATATGGAATCAATATTGAAAGCAACTCAAACATAACAAGTGGAGACACCTCTGCAACAAAGCCAAGTACAACAAACCTCGCTGAAATTGATAGTCAAAGTTCCTAAGATAAGTGTATACAACAAGAGAGAATTTCAGAGGCCCTAGGCATCAGTGACCAACAAAATGCCCCAAAGAATATGAAGAGTACACAATCTCCACATATAGTGGATTTAGAAGAAGAAGAGCCCAGAAAATAGGAAAACCTAAATATGTTGGAAAGTGGTACTAGCAATGTAGAGGTTGAAAAGGAAACAAAACTCCAAATTGAAGGTGGCTCAAGAACCTTTATGAGCAAGAAATATATGTTTGATAAAATATCTGAGGTAGTTTATCAATCTAAATAATATTTGGAAAAACAATATGTTGAGAAGGGAAACATAACTCTAGGTGGGATGAAGGATTTAGTCCCTAAAGTGGAAAATATTTCTGAGCATAAATCTTCTCTTTTCAGAGTGAGGGATATTGAAAACAGGACCTTTAACATTGAAAATGCATATGAAGACAAAGTATATGTGATAAAGATAAGATATGACAACATCAGTGCCCCATACAAGGTCAAATTCCATAACCATAGTAGTGATATGGTATATTATGATTACCAGAGTTTAAGCATGAAGAATTCAAAGTTGTCATTTTATGTGATGAAATTAGAAGGACAGTTGAGGCAGGAGAAAGCATATATAAGATCTTGGTAGATTCAGGTCAAGAGATTGGAACCTGAAGGCCCCAAAGCATTGAAATCCTCATTGGATGAGAAGGACAAACTAATTCAAAGTCGGAAGAAGAAATTCAAAACGTCTTTTACAAAGCATCCAAAAACAACAGAATTGGTTTCCCTGGAACATGAAAAGGAAACACTTTGTCAAGAGGCATTGGAATACAATGATAGGGTGTTGGAGCTAGAAAACAAAAAGGTGAAATGGTCACAAGAGTATACATAATTACTAAACAGGGTTGTAGTTGTACCTCATACTACAAAAGTTGGGTCAAACACTGAAGGACTTGTCTAGGATATGTCACAATTTAGCTTGAAAGAAGGGGAAATCAAAGGGATAAAAGGAATCATAGAGAAATTTAAACATGAGATGCAGGCAAAGGAAGCAAGAATGGCTCAATTTCAAAAGGACAATGAAGTCCTACAAGAAAGAATAGATAAAGTGAAGATGAGGATAAGAGGCAAAGGCCTGTTACAAGGGGACTAGAATATCATTTGGGAATCTATAAATGTTGAAGCTTCCAAGTTCATAGTATATTTTAATTTCATTAATGATAAAGACAACAGAGACATCACAACTAGAAACATGTGCATAGTTGTGAATGAAACTCTAGTAAAGAAACCATTAGAATGGGCCCAAAATGCCATAAATCTACTCAACTCCATTATGACTGCAAATCTTCAGACTATTGAGGTTAAAGACAAAACTACATTGATCAAGTGGGCCGGGAGGGTTATTTATAAACATAACTTGTTGAAATCAGTGGAAACCAGGGAAACACAGATGGAGAAAAGTGTGCAAGAGTTCAAGGATTTGTTTGAAGACTTGTTTATCAAAGGAATTTCGCCATTTTGGGATGGCAAAGGAAAGTTGTATGATCAGGAAGAATAAAATGCTCGTTTGACTCAGTGTAGAATGGATCACTCAAAGTTAGAAAACATGGAGGAAAATATGAAGGGAGCTACGTTAGTGGAGCATCTGATTATAGACTTTGAAATTTTGAATCAGTTCAAAGAAGTCAAACTTGGACTACAAATCATGTCATATGCTTCCTGAATTGACCTGGAGATTTTGATAAAGGAAATGATAGAGTATGATATCCCTTATGACTTGTAATGGAAGGAGATAGTGCAACTGGGTAGGAGAAAATGCAGTTTTCCAAGGTCCAGTATATAATGGCCAGAAGTCACCAAAGATAGTAGATCATGTGGAAGACCAGAGAAAAACAAGTGGAAAACAATGGGAATGAGATGCTAGAGGAGCCAGAATATGGATCATGAAACGTTTTCTTGATAATCATTGTAATCGGTTTAAAAACCAAAATTGTCCTTTGTAATTATTGTAATCGGTTTCAAAACCAAAATTGTCCCTTGTAATTATTGTAATCGGTTTCAAAACCAAAACATTTCATTTTGATCATTGTAATCGGTTTCAAACCGAAGGAGATCAACTTGTATAAATATTAGGATTTCCAGATGTGTTAGTGTTGGCAGAAGTGCAAGGGCAGGATTTTATCTATTTGAAACTTGAATGTGATTTTCTAAAGATAAATAGAATACACATGCAGATGTCTTAAAGTTTCCATGAAAAGTTTCTAGTGGTGGTGGTCTGAGTTTTGTCTTCTATCATTGTATGTATTTTCTGTATTTCTAATTTCATTTGCACTATCTTCTATTTAAATTGGATAGTTAAAGGCCCATAATTCATCTTGTGATGCTCTCAGCTGAAGAAATTTAAACTATGCTAAGTTCTTCCTAACTAAGTCAGAATTCATTTTATTTAATGCTTTGATGTAGTTATATGTTTATCCTTTATTCTTTTTCTCTACAAATTACAATTTATAACTCATATTTATCTCCTCATTTAGCATTTATCCTCTAGAGAGTTCTACTTATTAGTCAATGCTTCTATTCATTTTCAAAAGTTTGACTCTATATCCCTAAGTGTCCCTCCCCTTCCTTTCCAACAAAATTATAAAAAACCTTCAAAACAACAAAACCTAGCAAGTGATTTGTTAAAGAAAACCCATCTATTAAAGACCAAGTGACAAGAGAGATTCCCCTCTAATCTAATAAGGCTAGTACCCACCTCTAAAGTTGGTTTGTAGGTTACCTCTGTCGTTTGTTCTATCATTCGAACAAATTTACAGAGTGCTAAAAACATGCATGGACACAATTCAATTTAATTAGTGATAAAGTATTCATCAAGTGTTTATACAGTGGAAGGTGTAATGATCCCAATTCTCTGGGTTGAACCCACTCTAATACCATGTGTAACATCCCTCTTTTATGCCTAAGAAAAGTCGAAGCACAAAAGGTAACTTTTTTTTTTTGCGTTAAGAAATTAACATCAACACATGATCATGGCAGTGCCTATTCACAACATGATAATTAAAGAAATACTCATTAATCATCAAGGAAATCACTAACGACACAATCAATGTGTCAGCAAAGGATAATGAAACATAAACATAAATAACATAGCATATTAGCACATCATAAAAGCTTGAAGAAAATTAAAACAACATTCAATTAAATAAAGATTATAAAACGACTACCCACCCAATGTACCCTACACAGTTAGGACCTCCAGGACACATAAGCAATGCTCAATCCTAGATTCCAATTTATTTTAACCATTTAAGGTCTCATGGATGGTGAGTGTTATTAGGAACAAGGAGGTGTCTACATCCCACTAAGACAATCAAGTCCAAACTAACTATGCTAAATCAACAACATCAATCCATCAATACTAATACTCAATTAAACATGACGCGTGAGTAATCATTCACATAACACATCATAAAACACATTAAATCCAAGGCGCAAGACAAATTATCAGTTATATTCGAGGCGCAATCCCAATCACAATATGCAATCATTCGTCATAATAAATTTTCAATTTGTGCAAGAAGACTAATATCTAAACCATCACTCATGACATTAAATTCCATTCATGCGAGAAGTTCAACATCTAAACATTATACATTACATTATATTTTCATTGCGTGCAAGGATTCTAATTCCTTAATTAATCATACATCACATTATTCAATTGCGTGCGAGCATTCTATTCAATCAATCCATCATTTACACATCAACAATTCAAGGTGCATGCAATATTGACTTTATTGCACAAGGCGCAAGAGAATATAATTAATAAATCCACCATACTTCAACAATATTTAAAGGTGTAATAGTAATGAAATTCTAATTCAATCATGCATCGTCAATGTTTAATGGTGCAATAGTAATCTAGTTATTAATCCATCATACATTAACAAATTTAATGGCACAAGTAATAATTGTTAAATCAACCTACATTACAATATAATTTATTTCGCACAAGATGTCTAATGTCTACAACAATCATTCCTTACATTATATTTATTGTGTGCAATAGGTCTTTTACCTAGATCAATCATTCATTACATTATCATTTATTGCGCAAAAGTCTAATGTCTAACGCCTGCATTCATCACTAGTGTTATTCCATCCATTGATTCAAGATAAAGGAGTTTGGTAAACAATATATGTATCTTCATCGATGACCCCAGTAAACAATATATGTATCTTCATCGATGACCAAATTGCATTCCGAGCATAGAAGAAGTATGAAACATAGAATGACTATGCAACTAGCAGTGGAAAACAATATTGTCCAAATTCACTATAACATTGTATGGAAAAATTGAAGGAAACATTTAAGGCTATCAAGTTGTTCAAGGGCCTTGCGGTATGAAAACATTTAAGCTATCAAGCTTGCTTAAGGACCTCGCACTAAGGACCTCAATATGCCATGTTTTGAGTATGTCTCATGCTTTTATATCATCATTTTGAAAAAACGCTTATCGATTGCATACTTGGCCACTATTTCCATCATTGATTCCTAGCCAGGCTTGTTCAACATTGTGCTTCCATTGTTCCGTGACCTACAAACATCACTCGAAATTATGCGATATACAAATTTACTGCCGAAATCCGTCATTGTGCCATGTTTCGTGTTACACATTTTGCAGTCAAAAGTTTGAAGACATAATATTTGACCATCGACCCCTCACATATCCTGAGTATAACTTGTGACCCTATTTTGAGGCTTGGTCAACCGCTTTCCATAATTGGCCATTTCTTGGAATATCTTTGGCGGGTTGGAAGGTCAACGAAATGTGCAATGCTTAATCGCTCTTTTCCATCCCCGCCACCTTCGCACTTCTTTATAGATATGCAATTATTAATATTTAATACTAATATATCATCATGCACAAAACGTTAAGATTGTTATTAATGTCCGAAAGGTTGGAGAAGATTTGTGATTAATACGAATTAAACCAAGATTTGTGGCGGGTTGTGTTATCCTTTCCAAGTGTTCATTTCAAGGATCATGCAATCTCTTTCGTGCATCATCTGGTTGGCTCCTTCACTAAATCTCTAATCCTTAATCGCTCTTCGTCATCACTATCACCTTTGCACTTTTTTCTAAATATGCAATTAGTAAGCTTTAATGGTAACAACTCATTATGCATGAACTGTGGAGATTGTCATTGATCAACGAAAGTCTCTATTAGATCTCCCATTGATATGCATTAAACTGAGATTTTTGGAGGGTTATATTATCCCTTCCCAATGTTCATTTAAAACATAATATCGAGCAAATAGACATTGTTGTTAACTTATGGTAGAAATTCGACAAAACTTCTGTCCATATATAGTAAACACCTTCGGGCATGGTTACCAGAAGTTTCAATGCTCTAGTGTATATTATTACTACTCATCTCCCTCCACCCGGGAGAAAAAAAGGAGATGGACCCTTAATGCACTGAGAGATATATTTCAAGCTAAATAATTCCAAGGCAACCTTGCCTTCTTAGAAAATCTGTCCGCTTGGGTTGATGGCTGGTGCAGAGGTTGATGCGGTCGATTTTGATCCGGGAGGAGATGATATGATCGACAATGATATGATCATGGATGATGGAAATGGACATGATTTTCCCACTTCTAAGCCCAAATTGAAATCAAACATAATGGGGGGCACTTCCCGTCTCAACAACGGCGTCCCTGACAAGACAAAAAGAAGGGGTTTCAGAAAATAAACTGACGTTGAACACAATATCCTCTTTACAGCTTGAGAGTAGGAATTCCAGAGTTCCAAATTAGTTCATTCTGGGAATAAATCTTTCACTATAAGGAAATGGTATCTTGATGCTCCCAGATATATATTTCAATACAAATAACTATTTAATTACGGTACCACTCTCATGTTCTGTGGATATACAATTAACATCTTAGGGGACAAGGATCAGAACTCCCACTGGTGCAAGGAATATTTCTACTACTGATATCCTTCTGCCAAGAATGGACTAATTTGGGCCTTTGTAATTCCTCATGGAGCCTGTGTCCCTAAATTCTTTGCCTACAAGGAGGGGCTCTCTTAGTCCCCTCCCACCTAGAACCAATTAATTTGACCTCTCGAATTACTTGTAGAGGTTGTGTCCCTGAAGTCTTTGACTGTGAGGAGGTGGTCTCTTGGTGTGTCCTAACTTTCAGTTTTAGGATCTTCCACTTTACCTAAAACATTTTTCGTCTTCTTCCTCACATGAAGCTTGTGAGAACTATACATTTTACCACGATGATGGGTTCTTAGGTCCTCCTGCATTTGAAAAATTATTGGTTGCTTTCTTGCTAGGGTGGCCCATTGGACCAATGTTTCAGGATGTCATGCTCTTTGCAGTGGCAACTGCAGATTGGAAACTCTTCTCGTTGGGGCCTTTTCCCTATTATTTGTACAATTCAGTGGTGCCTTGCAATGTCTCCAAGTTACCAGCGTCAGGAGCATGAGTGCTTTTCACCTTCTTCAAGCACAGGAATTATTCCACTGTGGAACTACTCGCTTGTTTCTTTGTCACCTCGGGTCTTCCACAAGATATTGAGATTGTGACAGTGAACATTGACCTTCCGAGAAGAAGACTGGAAGGAATTACTAAAAAAAAGCATGGTAATTAGTTTTGTAAACATTTTAGACAGAAACTCGATGGTTCCCACATGTTGTCCCACTAGAGGAACAACACAGAATTGTATCCATGTTTTTTTTTATGTGGATCTTGTACCTATATTTATGACAAATATGTTCAATGTTTTGGTGCAAAGACCTCATTCCAATTTCTATGGATATATATACACTACCCGGTATTTTTTTTTATGGATTTACTATTAAAAACATTGCCCTGGAATCTTGGTTGGTGCTTCTTTGCTGGATTTAACACCTCTTCTCATTAGCATGGTCTGATAGTCTCATAGTTCTCGAATATTGTATTGGCTCAAGTAATTTGATCTAATATGGAGCATTGAACAATTATATGACAATGCATTGTATCGATCCCATCATGATTCTATGGAAACAAAAATGAATTTCATATAGTTTCAAACCAACATTCAATTCTATTTGTAATGTAGATAGAACATAGCAACACTAATTCATGATGCGGCAGTCAGGGCCCCGCCCTAGAATTTTTTTTTTCATCTCAACCTTGCTGAGCAAACGATTTCTTATTTCCCTTTCGATTCCTTGATTCCTTTACTCCAAAAGGAAAAAAATTATTAGCTTTCCATCCTATGGACTCTATTTGAGCACTTTTTAATTTATTAATGAAATTACCAAATTTCTTCTTTGCGAATAAAAAAAAAAACTGATCTATGGTGAATGTAGTCAAATGGGACTATGAAATCAACTACAATATTTAAATTCAATATCGTCATTGTCGTTTCTAGACACGAAAAAGTCATGGAAGAATGTATCAAGAAGAAAATTACTCCCACAAGTTGCAATTAAAACAAATATTCAACAAAGCATTTGCTCACACCCTTTTTAATGGTACAAGCACAATAGAAAATGAGTAAGTGTATAAAATATTGGACTAGAAAATGATGGTTTTACGAAAATTATTCTGTGTTACACATTTTTCACTCAAAAGTTTCGATACATACAGTTTGACAGTCGGGGCCTCACGTCTCCTCGAGAACCCCTGTCACCCTGTTTTGAAGACCTTTTTACCTCTTTCCATGCTTGGCCATTTCTTGGAATCTCTTTCGAGGATCGTCAGGTTTGCGAATTCAAGAAATTTCCAATTCATAGTCATTGTTTCTTGTGCCTGCAACCTTCAAACTTCTTTCCAAGTATATGCAATAAGCATACAAATCCTTCAGAAACATCCAGAAAAGATCTTTCCAGGAAATTAGATATCTATTATAGATTTGAATATATTACTCCTTTTTTTCCCTCTATTATACTTAACCAAGTTCCAGTTTCTTTTTCCCCTCTACTTTCTCTCTCTAGTTACTTAGTCATTTTTCACAAAATGTCTAACTGTGCAGGTTGGCAGACTCACGGGTTCACATTTTCACTCATTCTTTTATATCACGACTCTGACTGACCGCTTCCCATTCCATACCTAGCCACTATTATGATCGTGGATTCTCGAGAAGGTGGGTTCTAGATTTCACGTCTGTTGTTCTGTGACATGCAAAGAACACCCAGACTTCTACGATATACAAATTTACTGTCGAACTCCCATATCATATTCTCTTCCATGATACACAGTTTGCACATAAAATTTCTGAGACCTGGAATTTGACATTCGGGTCCTCACGTCTCCTAGAGAACTATTGTTGGCCATTTTTCAAGGTAGTGTGTCTGCTTTCCATACTTGGCCATTTCTTGGAATGTCTTTCGTGGATCGTCGAGCTAGCGAGTTCATGAAATCTCCAATTCCTAATCACTATTTCCTGTGCCCTCCAACTTCGCACTTATTTCCAAGTATGCAATAATTGGGGTTTAATTATAACAACTCACCATGCCTTCAGGAGATAGTCATACTAATTGTCCCTACACATCTTGTTTAGAAACATTCAGAAAAAATCCTACCATGTAATGGGATATCTATTACAAATATCAATATATTAGCGAAAACGAGTCCCATGACCGTTTTTCTATTCCATACTTACTGACTTTTTTGCTTGCGGGTTCCTAGATAAGAGGAATCCACTTTCATTGTCCGTTGACCTACAAACAAAACCTCGGCTTCTGTGATGTAAAAATTGACTTCTGGACTCCCACATCATCCCCTCTTCCATGTTACACATTTTGCACTCAAAAGTTATGATACATACAATTTGACTATCGGGGCCTCACATGTCCTCGAGAACCCTTGTCACCCTATTTTTAAGCCTATCCGACCACTTTCCACACTTGGCCATTTCTTGGAATCTCTTTCGAGGATCATCGAGTTGGTGGGTTTAGGAAATTTCCAATTCCTTATTGTTGTTTCCTTTTCCTACCACCTTCACACTTCTTTCCAAGTATATGCAATAAGTATACAACTTCTCTAGAAACATGCAAAAAATATCTTGCTAGGAAATGGGATATCTATTATAGATTTGAATATACTATCCCTTCTTTCTCCTCTTATATACTTAACCAAATTCTCATTTTTCTTTCCCCTCTACTTTCTCTTTCTGGTTACTTAGTATCTTTTCATAAATGTCTAACTACGCAGGTTGGTGGACTCACGCGTTCACATTTGCACTTATTGTTTTATATCGCAACCTCGACCAACCACTTCCCCATTCCATACCTAGCCACTTTTTCTATCACGGATTCCCGGACAGGCAGGCTCTAGATTGCACTTCCATTGTTTTGTGACCTGCAAACAACACCGTGACTTCCACGATATACGAATTTGCTACCAGAATCCCACATCATACCCTCTTCCGTGTTACACATCTTACACTCAAAAGTTCTAAGACCTATAATTTGACCGTTGGGTCCTCACATCTCCTGTAGAACTATTTTCACCCCATTTCGAACCCTGTCCATCCACTTTCCATACTTGTCCATTTCTTCTAATATCTTTTGTGTATCGTTGGGTTGGCGGGTTCATGACATATCCAATTTCTAATTGTTGTTTCCTTCCCGCCATGCCTCAAGGAGACAGTCATAGTAATTGTCCCTACACAAATTGTCCAGAAACATGCAGAAAATATCCTGCCAGCTAATGGGATATCTATTACAAATATCAATGTATTAGTGAAAACGAATTCCATTGATCGTTTCCCTATTCCATACTTACCGAATTTTTCGCTTGCAGGTTCCCAAATGGGCGGGTTCAAGATTTCCCTTGCATTGTTCTGCGACCTGCAAACAACACCCAAAATTCCATGATATACATGCATAAAATATCTTGCCAGGTAATGGGATATCTATTACAAATTTCAATATATTAGCAAAAATGAGTCTGACTGACCATTTCCCTATTCCATACTTATCCACTTTTTCGATTGTGGTTCCCGAATAGGCGGGCTAAAGATTTCCCTTCCATTGTTTTGTGACCTACAAACAACACCTCAAATTCCAGAAATATTCAAACTATCCGTTGGACTGCCCCATCATTCCCTCTTCCATTTTATGCCTTTTGCAGTCAAAATTTCCAAGACATACAATTTGACCGTCATACCCTCACCTCTCTTGAGAGTCCCCTGTAACCCTATTTTGAAGCCTGTCTGAATTCTTTTCATACATGGCCATTCCTTATTTTCTCTTCCCCATCCTCGTCACCTTCGCACTTGTCTATAATAAAAATTGTTTATAAAAACATCAATATATATATATATATATATATATATATATATATATATATATATATATATATATATTATAAAGACACATGATATGACCATTGGGCGCTCACCTCTCCTCTGTATCCCTTGCAACCCTACTTTCAAGCCTGTCCAACCGCTTTTCATACTTGTATATATATATAAGAGTCTTATTTATAACAAAAAAAATTGTTTATAAAAACATATATATACATACATACATATAAAACACACACACACACACACATATACATATATATATGTATGTATGTATGTATATAAGGTCCTATTTTTAAGTATGAAATTAATAAGCTTTAATGCTAAACCAGGATTTGAGGATATCTCCCATTAATATGCATTAACCCAAGATTTGTGGAGGGTTATATTATCCCTTCCGAGTGTTAATTTCAAACATCATGGAATGTCGTTTGCACATCCTCAGGTTGGCCCATTCATGAAACCTTCAAGCCTTAATCTCAAAAATGAGTCTGATTGACCATTTTCCTATTCCATACCAAGCAACTTTCCCAGAATTCTGTAAATATACAAACCAGTCGCTGAACTGCCCCATCATGCCCTCTTCCGTTTTACCCATTTTGCAGTCAAAAATTTCAAGACATACAATTTGACCATCGGACACTCACCTCTCCTGAGTATCCCCTGTAACCCTATTTTGAAGCCCGCCCGAACGCTTTTCATACTTGGCCATTCCTTAATTTCTCTTCCCCGTCCTTGTCACCTTCACACTTGTTTATAATAAAACAATGTTTGTA
>JZKD02S1708620.1:653246-663548 GCA_000966675.3 Picea glauca
TTGAAGCTTTCACTTGAACCGTGCTCTTTCGTTCCAAGTAGTCTTCATACAACACCTTCACCATCTCGGCCATGGAAAACACCGAATCTCTGAACTCCTTCTCGTCTTGAGAAAGACCTCCTGTAGATGCCACTTTCCTCCTTGAGATGTGCTCTTCCCTGGTTAACATGCAAACTCAAATCCAAACGTCAACTAGCTCTGATACCACTTGATCCGTCAGGATTTTTTGAATGACTTATGGTTGAGTTTTTATTTACATGCATTAATTAACCATTGAGAAAATTAATGAAAGAACGAGAAAGGAAAAGGAATTATACAACCATTTACATATATGTAGATCTGAAATGCAATGAAAAACAACAAACCATAATACGCAGGTTGATAACGGAGTTCGGCACAACTTTGCCTATGTCTCCGGGCCTTTTCTCTGTGGGGGAGGCTTTTTTATTTCTGTTCGAAAGATCGATAGTACATCATTACAATGCCGAATGGCTACAAGACTGATCTGGTCATGTTCGCCCAGATCTCTGGAACCATGCACAAAAAACGGCACGTGAAACGGATGTCCGGAGCTCTCAGAAATGGTCCGACAGCATCTCCTCCTCAACGACTTCCCTGCCTCAAACTGGCTTCAACTTGGCTTCTCCTCAACATCTCTGCTCTGAATGCTCTCAAAAGCTGTCCTCATGGCCTCGAAATGGCCTTGGTTAAATAGTTTGGAAGTTGGTTGTCCATCTCCAACTTCCTCCACGAATTTAGGCTCCAAAAAAGTCTAATAACCCCCAAAAATGGATAAAAACCATTAACAATGGGTTAATTACATTAAAATTAGCAAAAGTGGTTGAAAAACCCACTTTTAACCATATAATAGTTATAAAAACGGGCGCTAGCCCCCTTTGGCCTAATGCGCGCCCCTCTTGGAACGGTCACATGCATCCATGTGGCCACACGCTAGCGCGGGCCACCCCTTTCGCTCCAACATAGGGTCATATGGCATTGTTGAACCGTGGGCTTAACATAACATACCCCGTGGCTTAACCCCATAACCGTTACACAACTATTTAAACAAAACGCGCGCATACAAATGGAACCTCGGCTAAAACATGTAACCACGCCCCATTTTTAAAACTGCGCCAACCGTTTGTATTCGTGCCCTTTTCGGTGGTCGGGACTCCCGGTCACATTGCATAAACCAAAAGACCGCAGGTCGGGGCTAAGCCCTGGCCCGACCCCCCGTCGAATCAAACATTTAAACCAACATTAAATACCTTTTCTCCCACTCATGTAACAAGTCACATATGATGGTCCAGTGGTCGGAGGCTCCTTGCAAAGGTGTTGCGGTGGGAAGGTCCAGGGTTTGAATCCCCCGGACCCCAAAATCTTTTGACATAGACCAAATTGAAAAAAACTGGGGTGCCATGTGGCAACCCGTGATTGGGCCACGTGGCACCCTTACATCCAACCGATGCATGCCACGTGTCGACCGATGATTCGTCCACGTCAACCAACCATGATATGCCGTGTGTCCATCGCTGATTCACCCACGTCATCTGCCACGCGTCATTTCCGTACGCTCTGTCACCCGCCATGTCAGCTTGTCGTATGGTCCAGTCACTTTCCACATCATCCTACCACGTCATCTGCTGGCGTCACCCGTGCCACGTGTCACCCTTCCAGTGGTGACACGTGTCACTTCAGGATTGGTCCAACCGTACGCTAAAAAAGCCAAATCTGCCTGACACGTGTCATCATCTGGAGCCGCCACGTTTCCTGTATGGACCTACCATGTGTCATCATACAGACATGCCACATGTCCTATACGGACCTGCCACGTGTCCTGTACGGACTGTACGAACAGGTACAGTCAGCATTCAAAAAATTTGCCTGTTTGGCTTGGCGGACAAAATGCGATATCTTCTTCATATTGACTCCGTTTGACAAAGTAAATATACCACCGGAATCAGGAAGATGAGATGGACGCAATGGCACAGGTTTCGTCGGATTCTGAGAACTTTAATTTTTGAGCATTTTTCATGTCCTGTCAGGCTTCTGAATCCAATTTCGGATCAAGCACATTGTTGTATGTTTCCAAAGCTATCTCTATCCAATAAGGTAAACTGGGAATTCGACCCGGTAACCTTCTGGTACCAGGCCTTATGGAGGCACAAGGCCTACCACTATCTTTATGAGGTTTTTAATGACTTTGTCTCTATTTTTAATGTTTTTATTATTAGGAAAGGATGCTCCCCACATATCTGACCAGGAAACCAAGTTTTTGGACAGGAAAGGGGCACTTGAAAAAATGGAGAATTACTGTGTGATAAGTATTTTTTACTCCAAAGAAAAACCTTCTCTCCTTCCATGTCACATTACAAACATAATGTTTTTTACAGAAATAACAAGTCAATACAACTAATGGTTGCATCTATTCCATGAAAAAAGAAAAAAACGGTTCATTCCTCTTCCTTAGAAAGTCAGGGACTTTGTGTTGAGGAACGTCAACAAAATTGATGATTTTGCAGCCCATTTAAACAACTTGAACCTAATATATGCTTAAATTCTAAGAGGATTAGACCCTAATGGAATTTTTTTAGAACATTTACTTGCAATTGGACTCGAATTTTTTTTTTTCCAGAGACACCTGGGAAAAAACAAAGACACTAATGAAAACATTCCTACTTCTGATGCCAACGACCTAGACACATTGCAAAGCACCAATGAATTGTACAAGCAATGGGGAAAAGGCCCCGGTGAAAGGAGTGTCCAATTGTCGGATACCACTCCCAAAAGTACAAAATCCCAGAGCATCACTCCAATGGCCCACCCTAGTAAGAAACAAATCCATAATTCTTCAAATGGAGGAGGAGAAGAAGAGTTCTCACAAGATTCCCATGAAGAAGAAGAGAAAAAAAATTATAGGGCATGCAGAAGAGCCCAAAATTGAGAGTGAGAACATGGAACTTGACACTGATATGGATGACGTATTTTGCAACCTTGATCAACTCGAAGATGGGGTCCTGCATAGTCACCCAATGGACATAGCTGATACTGAAATTTTTTACGAAGATGAATTCTTTGTATTCCATAGAATTGTTTTTTACAGTGAGTCTAGAGATTTAATTATTGAAAAGAGAGATGTAAAAATTAAGAAAGAGAAATCTCGTTCAAAGACTAGCCTTGCGAACATGTGACTGTCCCAACTCTCCCAACTTCACAGAGAAACTAGATATTCTCTTGATGTTTGTATTGGAGGCATTGAGGGCAAGAAATCCAGACTAAAGAACCGAATCAAGGAATTGGAGGAATCTTTGATTCCTATGGAATCGCTTTCCAGTCCTTTAGCAATAGCCATGCCTGCCACCCTTGCAGCCAAGTTAAAAGGATCCTCCATCCTCCTCACATCGTGTATAGGATATGTGGAGAATAATATCAAGAAAATAATGGAACTGGTTACAAAGGCCCAGGAAACATAAAAAACTATGGCTTCCCTTGGAATGAGGGCACATGCTTTGCTCGAACATTTGCAAGTGGATTCAAAAAATGAACAACACTTCTATTTAGACATGGTCATCCCTTTTGGCACCCATGTCAACAACATGAAAGAAATGAGAAGAAGACAAGAATATCTCCCCTTCCAAAACTGGATCACTCAATTAAATGCATGCTGGAAAGAGAAAGTGAAGAACTTGCATCTCATTGTCCAATCATGTGAACAAGACATATCAAAGAAAGAAAAATTATTCACAAAGATGACCAAAATAGACTTAGCTGGAAGGACCAACGAGGTCCATTAGCCCAACTTAATCATCAACTCCTTGCCCTTAACTAAGCAAGCCTTCGATAAATAATTTGATATTTTTAAGGGGTTGTCTTTAGAAAAGTTTTACAACATCCTTGAATATGGTGAAGATGACATGGACAACTGGCTAGTCGACTATTCAGTACAAAATGAAGAAATTGATCAAGCTTTGTATAATCTTTCTATCAATCTAAGGGAATTAGAAAATGAACTTTTCAACATAAAAATACAGAATGAGATCAACATGGCTCCCTTGAGAAGGGATCCAAAGGGAAATGGAGTAGGTCACTGACGAACAAAAAAAGGAAGTTGGCACGACTCCAGTAGTCGTCGACGACAACAATAAAAATGCCTCAACAAGAAAATAGAAAAAGGGGTGATATGTACCATCACTGTAAGTATATACTGATCACATCCTTCTTTCTTTATCAATCCAGTTATTCTACATTTTTACATAGAAATGTCTAGCCAAAGACTGATACCTTCCAATTTCTTCTTTTCAAGTATTTCTCTCTACCATCGCCCACTTCAGGTATTTCTTGTATATATTTCTCTTATGGTCTACGGGATCCCCGATCCCAGTCTATATGGAAAACATATTTAAATTTCTAGGAATATGTAACAAACAATATTATTTTTCGATATATTTCAAATAAAACTATTTTTATCTCCTTTTATATTTATGTGCTCATAAATTTTTATCTTCAACTATGATGAATGTCAAGAAATTGTGTTTATTTAATTTGAATGTAACTATATATGTGTCTTCTGTGTTTTATATTGTTCTCCTGCTATGCATATAACTTTATTTGTCCAGGCACATATGGAGACACACAAGCCAGATGGTCTATGGAAATTGTACTTAACTCTAACCAGTTGGAAGTATACAGAAAACATTTTGAATGAATTTCATAAATACATTGAAGACACAAAACATGAAAGGTAGGAACGAAAATTTTGAACATAGAAAGTCACACTAAACAATGGAAATTTCGAACATAGCGAGATGGATTATATAGTTTCAAAAACTAAATCGGACTCTACAAGCCACGTGTCATTTCCTGTATGGATACCACCTGTGGTTCATGTTGCTTACCACATCTTAGTTTCTATTTCCATCTGCCCCCGCTACTTTTTCCCCATCCTTGTGCAGTTATTCCCAATTCAACCTGGCAGGGACTACACTGCCATGCAACACTTGTTACTTATAGTGTAATCTATATTACGTAATCGATAATGTAATCTATACACTTATAGTGTAATCTATATTACCTAATCGATAATGTATTCTATAAATTTTCATGATACTTTATTATCCTAAAGTTATGGAATCGATAACCTTATCTATAGATTTCCATGATACTTTATTATCATAAAGTTATTCAAGTGTATTGACTAGAGCATTAAATTACGTGATGGAGTATAATTTTTTAGGAAAGAACCACGATTCGAAATATATTACTTATAGTCTAATGTATATTACCTAATTGATAGTCTAATGCGTAGACTTTCATGATACTTTAGTATCGTATAGTTATCCATATTTTTTATTGAGCAGTTGAGCAACAAGGGCAATCTCCAAGCCATCCCCCTCTTGTCTTGGAAGGATAGAATTAGACTTCTTCAGCGCACTTTAAAAAAACTCAGCTGGAATCACATATACCGTGAGCACAACAAATCTATTGATCAACTTTTGAAGGAAACTTTCTAGAAAAAAGTGGGAATCCTATCTTACAACCTCTAGATAGATGGCCATGAGGGCCCTCCCCTCTTTCTAACTCGTTTTTAAGATCAATTTTCCTCCTTCCTCAGTGGACTTTCTCAATATGAAAGTTGGAGTGTTTCTCCTGGTCTCAAAAATCTCTCCTTACTTCTGAAATTTATTTTTCTGCCTGCTCTCTCAGGCATCTAACAACATTCTTTTTTTACCTCACTACTTCTCTCACTTCTCCCATATGAACTTTCTCCCTTTCACTTTCAACAGTTCGTTTGTAAACTTATGTTATGAAAACAAATTATATAATATATAATTGAGAATTTTTATAGTTGGAAAAAAAAAGTGTATTGAATGGAGCATTAAATTATGGGATAAAGTCTAATTTTCCTCTAAAATTTTAAGAAAAAATCGTCATTCGGGATCACCAAATCTGATTGTCTACAAACTGTTATAACTCCAAAGATGATCCTTGACTTGAGTAATTAGAAATTAAAATATGTCTTAAAAATCCCTGAAAACGAAGGTTGTCATAAGTTTTATTCCGGATGGCTTTACACTTTAATGTTTGTAAAATCGTTAATATTTAATGTGTGTAAAGTCCTTAATATTTAAATTATGTTTAAGTTCTTTATGCAAAAGAATCCCAAAATGGATACATTTATGTCATTATCCTAATTACGTTGAAAGTGTAGTGGTTTTTCAGGGTTTGGCTTGAGTAAAGAGATACTAAATATTATATCTTGTTTATTTTTTTATTTAAAAATAAATAAATTGTTTTATTGTTGTTGTTTTTTTAGGTTGATTGTGACTTTCAAAGAGAAGAAATTAATTATTTTATTTTTTTATTATTTTTTTTTTAATTTAAAAATAAAAAAATTGTTTTATTGTTGTTGTTTTTAAATTAAAAAGAAGAAATTAATTATTTTATTTTTTTATTATTTTTTTTTAATTTAAAAATAAAAAAAAAATGTTTTATTGTTGTTGTTTTTAAATTAATTGTGACTTTCAAAAAAAATTAATTATTTAATTTTTTTAATTAATTAGAAAATCTAATTTTAAATATTTAAAAATAAAAAAATTTATTTATTTTATTTATAATATTTAGATTAATAAACATTTTTATAAAACAGTTAAATGTATTATAATTTTTTTTTATAAATTTATAAAATTGAACATAATTTTGACTTTCAACAAATTGTTATATTCGCAGGGACTAATAAAAAAATCGGATCAAATGGTTTTGAAAGAATATTAATTACATTGAAATTCATTAGAGTTTGATAAGGCTTTTAATTATTAGGGATACATTAAAGTAAAGTGACTTGAAAGTAAATTATTATTTTAATAATGCATGTATTATTGTAATCCATTGAATTTATCATATTAATTAATTTAAATATTTTTATAATATATGAAATTAATGTTACAAAGAAGTGGGTTTAATGATTTAAAACATATATTTTATGAGGGTCTTCTACACTAAATGTTATTATTATAAAGATTTTTCTATATTGTAAAACTGTAATTTTTTTATATTGTGTACAGTGTGATTCTTCAATATTATATTGTCTATTAAGGTGAGTGTGATTCTTCTATATTATATACATATACTGTGTGTTATTGCAATATATGTCTTTGCCAATATATCCAAATTCAAATCCAAGGGTAATGGCAAGAATTTGCAAGGTATCTTTACGAATATATTTAATTGAAGGCTATCTTTCCAATATATAAAACACAAGTTTTTCATGCCTTTCACTTATATATTCAAGTTAGAGATACAAAACCGTTAAGTTCATAATTGAAAAATTTGCAGAATATTAAACTTATGTATATTATTGCTTCCTTCTGTTCCAGCATTCTCGTCAATACATTATCCTTATTCTGCTCCGGATTATAATCCCTAATGAGGAATATAGCTCCATGAGCAAAGGCCCCTTCCATAATGAACCCGACAATGTATTGATGATGAGTATATAATGCAGCTTGGGTGGTGAAGTCTTGTGCTATGAATGCATAAGTGGGTAAAGAATACATGTGTTGAGCTACCAAGGAAGTTATAACCCCCAAAGAAGCTAAAGCAAGACCCAATTGAAAATGAAGAGAGTTATTGATTGTGTTATAAAGACCCTTATGTCTGCATCCTAATCGGCCTCCTGGAGGAACATGTGCCTCCAAAATATCTTCCATACTGTGACCAATACCAAAGTTAGTCTGTTCATAATTTTATGAGTTGCAATTTGTGATACTTACTGATGTTCCTTTTGTAAGTATCAAATATTGTTAAAATTGAATTATAATTGTAAGTGGGTGTATTTTTGGTTAAAGCCAACACCCTTTTGTTGAGGTGAAATTTTTCTATTGTCGAGTTGAATTGTTGTAAAATGGTGGAATTGCAAGAAACCCTCACTCCAACAAGAAAGCAAAGAAGAACCATTTTGAACCAGTTTATGTTCATAAATTTCTAAAGTCTGTTCAAAGCAAAATCAGTGAAGTCAATGAAGTTGATAATGATCAGATGATAGATTAGTGTTTAGATCTTCATCCGTTTATACATTGTGAAAGCGTACAGATTGTTCTGGGAGCTTATACAGGTATTGGATATCTTCTTGGCCATACTTGTGAATGGAGGTCAATGGAATTTGAACCACTTGTTCCTAAAGGGGAGAAATCTAAAGTTTTTTGTCAGGTTCCAAGTTTTATTTAGAGTCTGTCAGGTTCCAAGTTTGATTTAGAGCCTATGAACAAATGATGAAGTATGCAACCTAGTTCTTGGTATGCAGTCTTGTTCTTGAAAATATTTTTCTGGTAATCCTAAAACCATTCATAGTTTTTTGAGCCTTGAGCTCTTGATAGTTTGTGATCATCTTAAAACCACCAATTAAGTAGAAGGCGTGAGTTTTTTGAGCCTTGAGCTCTGGATAGTTTGTGGTCATCTTAAAACCGCCAATTAAGCATAAGACATGAAGTTTTTCTTGTTACATTTTCAAATTTTTGAGACTTGAGCTCTTGTTAGTTTATGGTCAACTTAAAACCATGCCATTTAGTAGAAGAAATCATATTCTCATAGACATGCGGTTTCTGGTCATCCCGAAACCACCAAATGAGTTTGTGGTCACCCTTAAACCACCAATTTAGTAGAAGACATCAACTTCTACTATTTTTTCAGAGTTCAGAGAGGATCTTGAGCCCTTTGAATATTTGCTTGACAAATTACTAGTTGTCAAGAAGTGGTGGTTTTTCAGGCAAGAACGAACTTATGATTAAGGGGGAATGTTGAAAACACTCTAGTCTAGGTCATATGATTAGAGGACAATTGTGGTGTATGTAGTATATATACATTAATGATGTACATATTAATTGAATTGGCTTTGTGCCTTTTTAACCATTGTTAATTATAT
This sequence comes from Picea glauca, assembly GCA_000966675.3. Taxonomy (NCBI): domain Eukaryota; kingdom Viridiplantae; phylum Streptophyta; class Pinopsida; order Pinales; family Pinaceae; genus Picea; species Picea glauca. The sequence goes on from JZKD02S1708620.1 coordinate 662,164, forward strand.
TATTTTCTTTTCTATATTCTTAACACTATATTAACACACACATATATATAAAATATACAATTCTTCATTATTTAATTAAAAAGAAATTAAAATAAATATATTTTTAAAATATATAATTTTTCATTATTTAATAAAAAAATTAAAATAAATATATTTTTATAATATAAAATTTTTCATTATTTAATAAAATATATATATATATATATATATATATATATTTAATTTTTTTTTCTTTTAAATAAAAAAAATTGTATTTATTTAGATTGTCATCAAAACACTATATATGTAAAAATTAGCCTGTTCTATCATACATATGGAAACCATAAAATGTAGCACACTGTTAAATTTTTGATAAGTCTGACACAGAGTGGACTCTCTAAACTATGCTACAGTCATGGTTGTTTGAACCAAAAAGCACAATAACAATAAAATAAATGGAGGTAGTGGAACGAACACATAGGATTGACAACATCTTGAGAAAGTGCCCTTGGTTGGGTAGCTTAATGGGGCGTCGATTAGAATGTCCAGTCGTAGATAGAGGGTAGTCTGGCGATGAGCTGAAGCTGTAGGTGTAGGTGATTGAGGATCACCAATATGTATAGCCTCTTTTTCCTGGAATTTCTTCTTTAATCAGGTACCTTTTCAAGTCGGAGAAAAATCGCCCTCCTAAGAATGATGACCAGAAGTGAAAGGAAAAGTCAAAATATCAGAGGCATAGAAGATGGAGTCTATGGGTCTTAGAGGAGGATCCTAAGGAACCTCCTCTTCAACATCAGCCATGAGTTAGTTGTCGTCTAGCCAATTTTGGGTGGAGGCGGGTAAAATTTCCAAGGCATAAACAATACAATAGGGTGGGTATGAGAAATGGGGGCAGAATTGGTACGACCAAGGGTTCTAGATGTGAAGTTGTAGTAAGTCAGTGTTATTTTGGGCTTTCCCCTTTCGCGAGGGATTGTGAAAGAAACTGACACTCAAGGGGAGGAGAGGATGCCCAGTGGAAGAAAAACGATAATGGAAGGGATAAACCTGAGTATGGGCTTAACATGAACAGGAAAAATGAGCTAAGCTTCATATTTGCAGTCGACTTGATAGTACAGAGCTCCATACTCAAGCTGTCCCACTCTATACAACACTCTATACAAGCTGTTCCACTCTTGGCAGAATTTGGCTCGTGCTTTGAGTTTCCATTAACTCTAGCTTCTCACAGAGGCTCACTACCGTTCCCATAAAGTGCAGGCTACTGATGCTGAAGGACGGAGAGGCTGGAGATATTAACTTCCCAGTTCCCAGTTTGCATGGCTGCTAAATGTCACCCCATAGAGAGTTTTAAAATTGATTTTATTAGTTATGTTTTTAAATTTATTAAATCTTTTGCTGTTCTATAA